>VTPC01001023.1:0-11602 GCA_011009095.1 Ignelater luminosus
TCCATTTTGCATTTTATATTTGTTTTTTTTTATTTCTTAACTGAAATTTATTATTGTTTATTAACAACTAATTCTAACTTAATTTAAAAAAAACATAAGATTAGGCAACCATCATAACAACGATGCAATGCATGTAACGTGACAAACAGTCTAATACATATCCTGTTTTTCAAAAGGCGGCAAATGCAGTTGGCTATACGTATTTGTTTTCTGTCATTTGTCAATTGCAAATATCATTTAGTTAATTAAAATTTAGTTTAGCAATTTAGTTAGTTTTGTGCTGAAATTTGTTGTATTCTTCCACATTTTATTTATTATTTGTTTTTTATTTATGTATTGTATTTATTATTGTTTATTAACAACTAATTCTAACTTAATTTAAAAAAAGCATAAGATTAGGCAACCATCATACCAACGATGCAATGCATGTAACGTGACAAACAGTCTAATACATATCCTGTTTTTCAAAAGGCGGCAAATGCAGCAGCAAGCATGATTCAACAGCCCACTGGGCCCGGGAATTATTTATAAACACTTTGTATATTACTCTACCTTTATTCTATATGTGTAAGAACTTTCTAATCTTTACTTTTCAATACGAAATAATTTGAAATCTTAAACAAACATAAAACTAGAGTCAACCTGTAATTGAAATAACTCGAAAACGCATGAAGATAAAAATCTATCGTTGTCACCAAACGGCAATTGAAAGTTTATAGCGTCTTAGTTGCCGCATAAGCGTAGGTAGATTTCCGCGATTTCTCATAACTTTGCGATGACTAATGATATTGATAAAATTGAAAATGGTAAGTTACGCTACTTATTAAATAAAAGTTTACTTAACTTAAACTTCTAGAAACTCTTAGCTTAGGATGGTAACCCTAAACTATCATGCAGAAAAAAACGAATTTAACCTTATCAATTATGATCTACAATAATAAAATTTATTTTATTCTGATATGTTCTTACATTAATTACACCATGCAGAAACTCGAAGTTAAACCTCCCAGACTGATAGTCAAATAGCTAAGCGGCGCGGCGGGCAGAAGTGAGGGGGCTTCTGAGAAGTCTCTGATTCGACTTCTTCTTGGCTACTGGCCAGAACCAGTCTGGCCTTTGTTTATTCTAAAATCCTAGACATAAGCGTCAGGTTGTAGAAATTTACTTTTGCTGTCTCTAATTACTTTGTCAAATAATTTCTTAAGTATTAAAATTCTCGTTTACTACCAAAATTGCCTCGTCAGACTCAGACAATTTATTGCTTATAATAGGGTGAGGTTATTTCTTCTTAACAAATTATTTATCACGTTCTAGCTCGCAACTAGTGTGGCCAATCTGGTTTCCCAATAAAAACGGCTTTATCCCCTCAGTACAACTGGAGAATGTTTCTGTTAGAAAAATCCAACCCCTTTAGTTCAGAAAGATTCTAGACGATTATCGAGCGTGACTCGTGCCCCGTTTGTGCATCTAGAACTTAAATCTGTCAACCCATTTTTATGCTCACTTAGTGGCAGTGCCTCTTTGTAGAGGCTGGAAGCTGCAGCTGATTTTGAAAAGTCCGTGGCGCGGATGAATTCACCTTCAGTAGAAAAATCTCAAGAAGACTGTCGGGATAATTCAATTTTTAAATCAGCTATGTACTAGACGTAAGCGTCGATTAAGCTTCGCGCTCCAGTTTATGATAACGTTAAGTGAACTCTCGAGCTTTCTCTATTTAATCTTGCACTAGGAATATTCTCAGCATCCCCCAGGCAAACAAACTCACGACGGCGTTTTCAAGATTTAATAATAATTTAGCAGATAAGAACTTAACTTACTTGTGCCCGTATCGTATTAAATTTCTTCACGAATGCGTTCTCGTGGAACAATTGGCACATCTACAAGATAATAGCATAACTTTCTGTGATTTGAGGATGATTTTTATTATTTTCGGGACAGATAATTGCTTTGATGGTCCTTTTGATCATTAGAATCCAAGTTGCGACTGCACGTTCCTCATGTGAATGTTTAAAAAGAATTAAATTAAGAAAATACAGCCAATTTACCTGACTTTGCAAGGTCTGTGCTTATGTTATTCATATTTAACTTTACTTTAGTTGTGATTGGTGTAAAAAACACACCGTTATGTGGAGCATGGACACGATTTAATGTTCAATCTCCTTGTTGTTTAATTTAACTACACTTACCGGCAAACTTGAAAACCTCTTAGTGGATTTGTTTGGTTTTTGCTTCCAAGGTATCAAAGGCCTCTCGGAAGCCCCTTCACTTTCTCTAGGGACTCAGATATATGACATACAGCAGAGCTAATTTATTTAATTTTTAATTATTGCCCATTTCATATATTATTATTATTATTATTATAGCTTGGTGTGCAAAACTTAAAGACACAAACTGTACAAGAGCTCTACAATTACTAAAACGTGATATAGGTTTCAACTAAGTATAATTAGTCCCAAGACTGACACAGAATTTTCCTGTAAGAAGGCTGACTTAAAACCCTAAGACAGATCTTCAACCTTTCTGTAAGAAAGCTTTTGCTTTTGATGTTGCCCCCGAAAGTGGCATAAAGTCTGATCTTGACGTTCAGCCTTTTTGTAATAAGGTTTGTGGGTTAAGTCTAATTCTGGCCGCCGCAGGCGGCCTTTTATTAAAGTATCAAGACTGATACTGAATTCTTCCTGTAAAAAGCTTAACTTGAGGTCTCAAGACAGATCTTCAACCTTTTTGTAAGAATGTTTTTAGTGTTACCACCGACGGCAGCATTAATTTTGATGACCAAGCCCCATTTTGTAACAGCCAGCATCCCTAATCACCTGCTTAGCGGAATTAAAAGCAACATTCCCCGCTCACTATAGTTGCGAGGCAAGGAATACCCAACTTTGCGCTACCTTACGGGACAAGCGACAGCAAAGGGACGAGCCAATCGCAGATTTTATCAGAAAAAAGCAACTTCTTGCCAACTACATGATGCCCACGTTAGAGGAATTCGACCTGATCAATTTGTGCATTACCAATCCGATGCAGAGGTACAGCACAGTCAAGACGACAACCCGGTGACCAGCAACCTCGTCGTCCTCACCTCCACAGCTAACCGACCACAGCCTCCGCCGCCGCCAACGTTACCACGCATTTTCAGCACCTTCGCGGGGAAACCAATTCAGCTCCTTGTGGACAACGGAGCAAACTACAACTTCTCCCGGGAGGCCACTGCAGCTTCGAACCGCCTCCATCGATCCTGGCCTCTCCATGGCCAGCCGCTAGCGATTTCAACTTCAGTTTGCGAACTTCTACTATCTATTTCATGGTGACCGACCGCCTTCGAGAAACTGCCATCCTCGGCTATCAGATTCTGAAGCAGCTAGAGGCGGTAATCGACACTACCCGATGCTGCATCTATCTAGGCGTCGAAAACCGGATAACAATCCCGCAACTCACGCCGTTATCATTGTCGTTCACACACGTCGACCATGAGTTTCCGCGCGACCTCCTAGCGCAACTCCATTAAGTTCCCAGGTCTACGACAACCAAGACAACACAACGCAAGGAAAAGAAAAAGATAATTAATGTCCAAGCGGAGCAGAAAAGTAATCAGTCTCGTTTTTGTGTGGATCTCCGGAGGCTCAACAAATAGACCCGCGACAAGACAATGCCGCTTCCCATTATTCACGAGACGATTCGAGACCTGGGCCAAGCGCGCGTCTTCTCGACCATAGACCTGAAGTCCGATTATTGGCAAGTACCGACGGAGGCCACCAGCTGCCAGTATACCGTCTTTGTCACCCCAGTTGAGACTCAAAGGAGCACTCGTCACTCTCTAAAGGCTCATTACACAAGAGGTTTTGACGGGGTACCTACACAAGTTCAAGCTTGTGTACTTGGACGAGGTCGTCGTATACTCGGAGAACCACGGCCAACATCTAGGACACGTCCGCATGGTTTTCGAGGATCTCCAAGTACACGGCGTCCAATGCAACCCAAGAGATTGTTGTTTAGACGCACACAAGATCGAATACCTGGGTTATGTTGCATCCCGCAGCACTTCCAGGATACCACGCCGCCCACGAACAAGAGCTACGTTTCTTCCTGGGAGCGTGTGGATCGCTGTGCGATTACGTTTCGGAATTCGCACTCATTACCGCCCCACTAACAAATGACTCTGGGGGACTTCAAAAGCCGCCACTTTCAAAGCGGCAAGCCGGCTGCCGCTGCATCGTGCGGACCCTCAATCATCGTTTGTTCAGCGAACGGATGCGAGTAGGATTGGCATGGCGGCTGTATTATACCAAGAAGACGAGGATCGGCGGCGCAAAATTTTGGTTGACCGCAGTCTACCCCACCGAGCAACGCAATCAGGAAATAAAAAAACACTTAACCTGCAAATGACAGGTACCCCACAAGAAGTCTACCGTATGTTCCCGGCAAGATCACTTGAGTCATCGCCATCAGCCGCCGCGATTACCGAGCCGAGTTGGTAACACAGTGTTAGGTAACAAGACAGAACTCTAGCCTGTGGGCCCGGGATTAAGAGAGCCCGGCGCGGTGCGGTGCGGTGGTCGGGCCAGCTAAGTGTGATGATTGGAAGACAAAAAGAGGTTTTATAAAACTTTTGTTTTGTCAATTCTACTAAAATTAAATATTTTATTATATTATAGTTTTATCATGCCAACTTCTTGTTTCGTCTTTTTGATTTGTCATCACTCATCCTCTTATTTATGCCAATAGACAATTCGTGCCTGTTTCTGATACATTTAAAAACAAAATCAATCGGTTTTTAATTTAAACCTCAACTTTGTCGATTCAGGCTTGCATAGGTGGACAAGGCAAGATTCTGATTCTTAATGTGAACAATGTCTAAATCAAAAAACAAACTCGTAGGAATTTACTTGGGGACGATACACCATGCGCAGATGTTAAATCTATTTTTTTCCACAAATTTAAAATTAAAAAAATTTTTCCGCCGACGGGATTTGAAACTGTATCTCTAGCACAAAAAGCTTGTTATCGCGGATATTTTACCACGCGGCTACTTTGGCTCTGATTGTTATAATTAATTTCAGTTTATGATGTCTTAAGCATAATTACCACGATTGTAGCTTTAATTTTGAAAATAAAATTTCCACAAAATATGCATTTTGCAGAAAAACCCCTATTCATTTGTTAATAAATCAAGATTGAACTATCTGCCCTATCCAATTTTAAAATCTAAAATTCCACTGTTTCCACCACACCCTACTGTGTAGTGCAAACGTTCTCACGTCTAAAGTTGAAAATAAATGCTCTCTTGAGACTTTTTGCGTTAAAAAAGTTTTCTACAGCATCTTGACACGTTTGTAAGTACAAGTGTAACAGGAACAAATATTTCTGTATTTAACATTATCTGTGCTTGAAATATTTTCTTCTTTTAATAAAAACTTTAGCTATAACTTATTTTTAACAAACATAACAAATTATAGGTTGTTAGAAGTTGTACAATTTGTTTTCTGTAGCAGCAATTTCTATTAGGCTTTCTAATCTCGTACCTACCATTAATGGCAAACTTTAATAGTAAATCACGTTTGGGGTTCAAAAATAATTAAGATCCTTCTCTCATAATATTCCGAACATATTGTTAGTTATAAAATCCAACTTTATGAGTGTTAGGGTGACGGACACGTAACATTAATAATCAAGTGCCATTGATAGAACTGAACACTCTAATATTTCATGCAAATTGCAGATGCACTAGATTCTGCATACACAATTGTACGTGACTAATGTTAGCTGGCAGAAGATTAAATGGTAATAATAACTATACATCGGATTTTTAAGCTAATGCTTTTTAGTTAATATTAGGTATATATTTGTGAAATTAAAAATGGGCATGTTATAAATAAATAATAAACTTTTGTACTAATCTTTACAGGAAAAGCTATTTGAAATATAAGGTGCTTATACACAAAATATCTTGTGCCCACTTATTAGAACCACATTTTTATGTGTGGGTAGTACCCCACTGTCCATGGGTATTGCTGAAACATTAGGACGCACCTTTCAAAAATAAGAAAAATTTCGTAAAAAAGGCTTTCAGTGCTATATAAATGCATGCCGGGCATAAGGGAGCTCAACTATGAAGTCTCCGGTGGCGGAATGGTAGAGCGTTATCCTACCACGCGAATGGACCGGGTTCAAACCTTGATACCACCACCCATTGTATAAATTTTTTTTATTTTTTTTAATTAATTTTTTTTAATTAATGTGTTTGCATTATATTAATAATTAATAATAATAATAAATTAATCCTAATACTCTTGGTACTTGTAATACGTGTAATAGCAAAATAAGTAATAATAAAATTGAAAATTAATAGTAAATGGGTCGATTTGATGAAAATTACTAATAAATAAGTCAATATCATAAAAAAATTAATTTAAAAAAATCAAGAAAAAATTTAACACAAAAAGGTACAAACAGCCGGGGTTTGAACCCGGGCCCATATCCGTGGTAGGTCGACGCTCTACCATTCCGTTACCGAGATCGCATGATTGATCGCCCTCATGGTGTGCATTCATATTGCACTGTAACTTTTTTTACGAAATTTTTGTTATTTTTAAGAGGTGCTTCTTAATGTTTCAGCAATACACAACAGTAGGGTACTATCCGAACACATAAAAATTCAATAAATTTCGTGTTCCGGTTGACGGGTGGTCCACTTAGCTAAAAAATTTTAAAAGGCTTCTACCAAACTCTTTTTGTTAGTTATCGCTCCTCCTTCTTTTCAACAGATAAAAAGCATCCACCCAAAACTTAAAATTATTTTTTTAATGTCTCTTGATCCGTGAAATTCTCGATCTTTCGGCGTGTCGCGTGCCGCGATACTTACAACCGGCCTGCTCTGGAGATAAGAGGACGTCGCAGAAAATGAAAATTAGAAAACACCTTTTGACAACTTAATTCTGCCATTAAGATAATTGGGAAGGCAGAGAATCTCTATTCGCTCAACTACACCCCGCTCACAACGACAACAACCACGACCAGACTGCTGGTGGAACCAATTCCATAGCGAGCGACGTGCGCTGCTCAAAGCGCGTCCTACGCCTCCCAGTCATGCAGGCCAGCTCTGCGTCAGCGTGCATTCAGCAAATCTGTGTTTGGGTGCCCAACCTCCAGTAACCAATTTATGGATTGTGTCGCTCGAGAAAAGGACCTCAGACGAGCCGTCACGAAAGCGCTCTCACAAGAACAAATACGTGTCTGGTTTCGGACTCAGCGTGGCCACTGCACCATCCCAGATGTCCAGCGCAACCGCCGCAGTGAGTAAAGATGTCAAACTTTTCGACACGACAAACGAGAGAAAGGCGAAGGGCAAGCCCGAGAAAGCGGCGCCCGCAAGCTCCAAATCGAAATCTCCTTGTCGAATCTGTTAATGGGCGAGTCCAGCAGAACGACGGACTAGTTCAGGACGGCCTATTCGAAGAAGATGGAGCTGCTCATGTTTGCACACAGGTACGACCTCGACGTGATTATGATGAACTAGACGCATCTCTGTGCCGGAGATGAACTCCGGCTTCCCAACTAACGTTTATATCGTAACGACAGATTGAATCTCCCCCTCGGCGGTGGCGGTTCACCAGTTTGCGTTAAGGTGTCTGCACTTTAGATACTCCTGACCTAAAGCATATCGAAGCCACCAGCACTTCAAACGGAAAGCCACGGAGCCATTAGGTTCTGGACGGTTTATAACCCCCGAAACCGCCTGCTTCTTCCGGACGACTTGACTGGGATCCTGTGTAGAGTAGCCAAGTAGCACACTGAACGATTATGCGAACACGCCCGTCGTGTTCGTAGACGGCCCTGTAGAATCCAACCACTTTTTCGTTCTCAAAGGAGTTATGATGGTGCAGCAGCTGACTGCGGTCAGCGAGTTAGATTCAGACCACAATTCGGTACTTCTGTACTTGGGCGAAAAACGAGACGAGACTGGGTTATGGCCTGCGTTTACCGAGTATCTACGCGACTCCACAGAACTAATCCTCCGCCACCATGGAGGAGTTTCTCTAGTCATTCACACAGAGCTCACTCAGATATGCCAGTCAGAGGCCGGCACGATCTCCTCTCTTCTCCCGTCAAGAACCTTATTTGCGCGAAGAACAAGGCTGCTTGACCCAACGCAGCATAAATTCAGCGCACCGCGCCAAAGCGAACGCTCTCGCACATTGAAACGAGAACTGGGAAACCAAGATGGAGTCTCTGAATCTAGCGGATAATTCCTAAAGTTCTTCGATTTACGACGAACGTGGTTTAGCACATTTCGATGATCAGAAGGTTGTGGCTTTCGTCGACAATCTAGAGTGACGATGCTCGCCCAATTTTGCCAACGTTGATCTGAAGCACATTGGCCGAATTAACAGAAGTGTGAAGATAACGTCTAAGGGATCAGGATGATCGCGAATTGCAGATTCTGCAATCCACCTCTTCCGAGTAGCTCATCAAGGCCACCCAGGTCAAAAAAGCTCCGGGTCCAGTCGGCATCATCAACAGGGCATTCAAGGCTGTTTTGAACAAGGCCATAGCGGTCTTAACCAGGATAATCAACGCCATGCTGTTGACGCATCACTTCCTACAGCAGTGGAAATGCGCGGACGTCATAATTCTCCCAAAGCCGGACCAGGCGTCGTCTTTTCTACAAAACCGCAAGCCAATTAGTCTTCTGCCAGTGGTGAGAAAGATAGCCGAAGGCATTGAATAAGGGAACGTCTTTCAAGACGAGCAGTTCAGCTTCCGGGTCGGACACTCAACCGTCCACCAGATCCTGCTGGTCGTAGAACATGGCACGGACGATGGGTGCAATCTTCGTAGACGTGTCTGGTACCAGGGACTCCTGCACAAGATGCTGGATGAGAACATAGCACGTGCGCTCATTTAGCTGGTCGCGTCTTACCTTCCGTATAAAGCTGAATGGTTCCAGATCGCCGCGGGCTTGTCCCAAGGTTTGCTCGTCTATCTGGCGCTCTTCAGCATCTACGTGCAAGATCGCCCGATGACTGGCGCCCCATACAAAGCTCGTTTTGTACGCGGACGATACTGCCCTCCTGGCAAGTTTTGTGGCACCGTCATCATATCATGTAATATCTGCGGACTGCGACCAAAGAGCTCAAGAGTTAGTTTCGAACTAGAAGCATCTAAGAGAATTCCGACAAGAGTACGCGATTTGAATGACCAGACGACGCCACCGAAGGTGTTCACATCTTTTGTTAGTTCAAGAAAACTTAAATAGTCGGAGTCGAGAAGCGACTGAGCGAGGGCCTAGAGGTGGTAAAGCAAACCTCCGTGTTAGCGCCAATACTTTCTATGTGCCTTGAATACGAAATTAATGTCTGAATTTTGTGTTTTTTGTTTCCTCTGGTGTTACATGTTATATGCACGTATGTAAGCATAATTAACAGATTTAATTAAAAAACAAAATTATTTATCATAGACGCCTTGCTGTTTTTAAGAAGCATTTGAGCTTATTTGCTTATAAATGCTTATTTGTGCTTATTTTGCTAATTTGTATTGCGTATTAAAAAATGTCTTGTGCTTATTTTGATCATTGACCACCATTACTGCTTAAAAATCCGAGGTCTAATAATAACAATAAAAGAAAAGAATTAGGAATTTTGTATCTTTCTATTTTTTTATTTCTTATTAGAAGACAAATTCCAATTTAAGTTTATAAAATAAATGCGGGTTGTCCTTGTAAAAAAAAAAAGTTCAAAGAGAAGATTAAATTTTCCACGTGTCACTTCGTTTTTCTTGATTTGCTTTCTACGTACACATTTCAGTTTTCATAAAACCATTTACAATAGTATTATTTGTATAGTACTAAGTATGTAAACAAGTATTATGTTTGACTTGTAAATGTAAACCTTTGGTTTCGGTTTCCCCTTAAACTCCCGTATTCTGGAACTTTAATTCAAATAATATTCGTAGAAGTTCTAGCAACGACGTACAGTAAACTTCAATGCCTGTTTACTAACCTAGTAATTTCTATGTTTTTATCATGCTTATAAATTAATAACTGTATTTAGATATTTAAGAATAAGAGAATAAGAGAATAACGACCTTATTAAAAACAAATCATGTGCAAGTTCCCGCTAAAGGGTTTAAAAAAACTGCAAATGACTGACAGAGAAAATGAAATGTTAAGTGAAAAAACAAAAAAAAAACGAAAGACTTTGTTTCACAAACACAGCCTTGAAACTTAACCCTTACTCTTGTACTTATATCTCTATGACGCATATGCAAAACTGATAAGTCTAGTTTGATGAAAATTTTAGAGGAGAAAATTGTAACTGAACCCCCTAAGAGTCTTGATGTACAAATCGTGGATGGGTTTTTCATTCTACACCTAAAGTAAGAGGTTCCTAAAACACTTGGGACAATATCTACAAAAATTCTTCAGATGATTACAATCACTTCAGCGTCAAGCGTAGAAGAAGCAACGAAAGAGAAACCTTTGTTACAAAAATTGCCCGTATTCGTCCACAAGAATGAAAGTGGTTTTGTAATCTACAGATCTTCACCTTTACTGTTGCGTGCTTAAATCCCGCCATAGCTTGCACGTCTTTGAGATATTGATTTATGAAGTTGTTACTACTCTAAGACTAAACCTTACCTAGTAATACAGTTTAGCTTCTTTGCCTGAAACGGAAGAATAATAGCATGTTCTTAGTTTCTATCCTAATGAAGTTACTATTACCATGAAGTTTACTGGCAGTCGTGCAAGAAATTTCTGCTACTTTTTCTAATGAGAACAGTTTCTGGTGTACCTTTCGAATGTAACATAACAACAAATTTCTAAAACATTAGAAATGGTAGTTTTTGATATAGCACCTAAAACTCTACAGAAACAACTTGATCAAAAATATCCCTCGATGGTGTGAATATCAATAAGAGGTCGTTTTGGCCAACCAACTTGATAATATGGCGATTGTGACACCAAGAAGTGGTTGATACACCAAACTACTAATCAAAACCATGTCCACAGCACATTGAGGTCTCGAGTTATAAGAAATCGTCTCAGATACCCAATCATTTTAGTCAGTCCGCAGTATTCAGTGACTTCAATTCGTTCAACTATCACCCAGTCGACCACACCTCCAGTAAGCAGCACTTCCTTAAGAATCGCGAAGATTCTCCGGTAGCGCCCTTGTCTTTCTGTCTCAACTTTGTTTTATTTTACATCTGTAAACCACAAAACGAATTCAGCAAAATAAATAAGGTCCAAACGAAATTCTAAAATAAAACCAATAAAACAAACGAGAAAACAAATGTCAGTAATAATTTTTTTGTTTTCAAATAGAAAAAGTGAAGACAAGTGAAAGGTTTTAAACTGCCGAAGAGAGACAATATCCTTTTCAGTCTTCAAGGATGATTTAGGTGTAGATGCCCGAGAAGTGTAAGCGCAGGAAACGCAGGAACTTGGTGGATAGAAGTGATGGTGCTGAGATGAATGGCCTACACGAAGCAGACGACATAAAATGTAGCTGAATCGTCGGTTGCAGCAGGATGGAGTTCGGTAGAAGCAAATTGAACGAGACGTTAACAGGCTTGATGATGAATTTGAGAGCAGTGGATCTGACAA
>VTPC01001023.1:25104-79063 GCA_011009095.1 Ignelater luminosus
GAGCCCTACGCCTAATGGCAGAAATGAGGAATATTAACTAACATTTAATAAGCACGCTGCTACAATGGACTCTATAAGATATCAACAGTGTTCGGAGGATTCCAAGTACTTCGAGGCACTGGATTCATGCCTCGAGAAGCCACGATAGTATAAGACACCGTTGATGATGTTGCAGCGAAAGTTGGTTTCCCCGCAGTCAACCCCTCAGCTTATGATTTGGCACATGCGGTGGTCCCCGCAGAAACTTTGCAGTCACCTGATGGAAACGAATCAGACGGCAAACTACTGGACAAATAGCGACCAACGGTTATTTGGGATTCTACACGAGATCACCGTGGAGAACAAAAGTAAGAGTAAGGTACCCAACAACAACATCAAGGATTTCTTCTGCAGAAAGAAACAGATGGCTCCGATTCGGGAGTGTCAACTGGCTAAGAGGCTAACTCCATTTTGATAGTATGTCTTTAAAGACCACGCAGGAGTCCCCTCCCATCCAAATTGTTGAGGAAAGATGTAAAGATATCTTTAGCCTGCCTTGTTAAATCGACGAAGATCCCGTCAGGAACCCTAAAGATCACGATCTAGCTCTGTGAAACCCCCCTTGATTTTTTGGGTGTAAGCTCTCCAGTTTTGTAATAAACCGGAGCACTAGAGAAGGGCGTTGCCGTCTCCAGCCCTCGCTTAGCCGCTTTGCAGCTCTGCTCGGAGTGGACTCCTGCGGCGCTCTGACTTTTAAGACTCACTATTGTTTGCAGACGCGTTGTTCACGGTCTTCAAACACGACAACATAGGCGGCTGAAGGTACAACCGATATAGAAGACACTTGAAAAACAACAAAATGCGGTGGATCCCGCACGCATCTTTTGCAGGCCTTTTCCCACTGCACCTGCATATTAAAGCCCCGCCTCTGTAGAATCAGCCGTTCCTGAAATATGTCTGCCATGAAAAAACCAAATGTGGCCGGTCCCGTACGCATCTTCTGCAAGCCTTTCTTCATCACCCCTAAATACCAGAGCCCTACCTCTATAGGATCAGCCGTTTCTGAGATGTATCTAAACTACTGCGGCTTCGGTAGCATCAGCTCGAATGTGCCACCTTCGATGGTTCCAGCTCAGACTGCGTCCTCGAATGGACCACTTTCGTTGGCCTCAGCTTCGGTAGTCATAGGTCGAGCTACGTCCTTGAACGATGATGTCCGTATCCTTTGCTAGCGCTTCTCCCGCCACGTTTGAAAGACTAAGTTCTGTCTCTACAGGACCAGTCATTAATAGAATGCATGATATTGCGCAAGAAAACAAAAAGGTCGATCCCGCATCCCACATCGTCTAAAAGACATTGCTCCATCACACCTAACGACATTGTTCCATCTCGATAAGAACGACCAATCTTAAAATAGAGGATATCTGTCGAAAAACCCAACGACGGTCGGTCTTTCACACATTTCTAAAAGACATTTCCTCACTGCACCTAAAGGTCCAAGTCCCATGACAGACACACAAAATATTTCCCGAAAAAACAAAACACGACTGGATGCCTTTGGGTAGTCTGAACGGGCCATCCCTCGGCCGCCGTCAGGAAACAAGAAATCCAAAACTTGCAGCGTTCCTCCTCCTTTTCCTCATCCTTCTCTCTCTCTCTCTCTCTCTCTCTCTCTTTCTCTCTTTTAAAATATGAAAAAGCAAAGAAAACTCTAGAAACCAAAACATTGCGAAAGGCAAAAGCGACGACGCGCCAGCGGAACCAAAAACAAAACGGCAGACATCGCGTAGCTTAAACACACAGGGAGAGAGAAAGAGAAAAAGGGAGAGCGAGAGAGAGAGAGAGAGAAACGTAACGAGTTTCGGATTTTTTGTTTCCTGCGCAAAGACGCCTTCTACACGTTATGATGCTCGTCCCTTTCCTTCCACGCTACGTCGATGTTTCGAAGATGCGTTCCTCTCTAAAGAAAATTAAAACACCAGCACGCGTTTTCGTTTCGAAGACGTTTCCTGCGCACGCGTAAAGTTAAACAGCCCCAAAGCAGCGGGCTGCAACGCGCGATGAAGACAGCGGCGATGCCGACGTCCGCTTCGTTGTTAAAAGAAAACAAAAGACCTCGACGTCCGGTATGTCTCGAAATAAGCAAAAAACATCCTTTACGCTCGTGCAAAATTACGGCTTCAACTCGGAAAATTGAAAAAAAAGTTGATCGCCTCTTTGTTTAGCACGCGGCGATTTGTATATGCTCATCCTTTTCCCATTTCAAGGATTTCAGATTTTCGAGTTTTTTTCAATGAATCTCACGCGCGTCGGCGCATCAGCCGGACGTTAACTGAAATAGCTTTTTTACTTACCGGAAAATCGACGCGAGACTTTCGGGTTTTATAAGTGAAGGTTCCCTCTAACGACTGGCGCTAAAACCGAATGGGTGGACCTTCTCGTGTGTCCTGTGGAAGGAACGTTGCGCGACGTTTTGCAGGCTTTCACCGACGTTCGCGAAAAAAGGCGGAAAAACGTTTCCCGCTCCCTGACCGAAGCCGCCGTTCGGTTCGGTCTGGATTTTTTAAATGCTCGCTCTTCGGCGATCACGACACTCTTGCTCCTCCTTTCGCCCTGGAGGAGATGTGTACAGATCTCGAGGAGGAAGCTCATTCTTTAATCAACTTAGACTAGAATTTCCAAATCTGTTAGGTGGCAAATCTTAGCCCAGCTAAACTCAGCAGTGACCTTGAGTATAGGTAAGGAGGTTATGTGAACACTCAAAAAAGATAGTTAGACTTGGAGAAATTTATTGAAATCAAAGCATATATCACAGATCGGAAATAGTAGAAAACAACATATTTTCTCTTGTAAAAACCACTAGAAGTGAAGTGGGAAAATTTATACTGGGTGTCTCGCTTTAATACGGGAAATTATCAAACTCTTAGTAAAACAAAAAGTGCCAGTTAATAACAAACGGTCTTTGTATAAACAGTTATAAACAAGGCCAAAGATTAACAGCTTGAAATGGAGATAAGATAAAAAACGGAAGATTAACTTCAAAAGGCATAAAAATAAAAATTAAACTTTAATGAAACATCATCAAAGTGAATCCCAAATAAAGTTAAAAAAGATTGACAAATTTCAAAAGTGATAACGAAAAACCGAGTTAGTAATTTACTTAATGTACATAATGACAGAAGCAACCTTTTAACAGAAGATCAAAGGACAATAAGCAGTTCATAGCTTTGCATTTACGAGGAACAAATGATAATATCTGTAATGTTTGTATTCAGGCAACTGTCTCACTGTAAAACATATAACGGTCTAAGGCTACATATCTACGTCCAAAGTTGAACTAATTTCCGTCCTCACGCAAGAAGACAATAACAATCAGTGTAAAATCATTCCCTGACAAATTATATTGGTTTTAATCGGATAATGGACGAGAAAATTTAATTTCTGATGATCATCGAGGTTTTCTTTATTTTTCTTTTACTTAATTTGTAGTTGCTCTTGTAATTTTGCGAAAAGTTTCTTAAAACGTGTTAAATGAAAGACAAACCAAACAAAACAGAAAGTTCGCAAATGAAAAAGAACTCCTAATAATACCGCTGCCACCGCAAACAATAAATTTCTCTAATTATTGCTTCGAGCACGCACTAAAAACAAAATGTTAGTGATTTTTCGGTTTTATTTACCCTCATATATGAAAAATGTAGGGCCGAAATTGCCTCCTGGTAACATAACATGCCGCTTTATTTTTTAAAACTTCCTAATTCAACATTCCCTATACCTTCGCATACTTTTCCATATTTTAAAATATGGTTGTTAGGTATTTAATTTCGACACGTGTGCTTTTTTTAGTTTTAATTTCATAAAATCTAACGAATTTTTTTACGCGAGTTTTTCCCCCCTCAAGCGATTTTTTAATAAAATTCAGCCGTGCGCCGTTAATAAATCATAATTATTCAAACGTGTGTAAATCTGATAAAGAGTTAAGGATATAATGGGCGTGCATTCAAGCACATTTTGTATTATATACAGCAGAATGATTTTAATTAAACATTCTGGTAACTACTAAATGGCACAAAGAGAGGTACCACCACCGTAATGCGATGTATGCATGTGTACAATACAAGCAAAACTCAATTAAATTTATCGTCAAGATATTTCGTTGCTTTCAAGGTACTAAATTGGAAATGAATAATAATAATCATAAGCAAAAAGAAGTTGATATCGGTGGGGAATTTGTATAGGAAACAATTTTGTTTATGTTTCGACAGGTGAGAAATTGAGTTATTTCATTTCCGAAAAGGCGTAAATATGCTAGCCATTATTGTTATATAAGGTTTCAAATTGTGTATGTACAAGTGTGGCCTCTGATTTTTATTTGTTTTCTGTGTTTGTCTGGTTTTCGCTACAAAATAACAGAGAAAATGTTTTTAGAGAATATGATAAAGGTGAAAGAGTTTTCCCTGGAGGTTATTTTGTATATTTTGTGAAAATGGGCATTGTTCTATATAATATGCTCATCTGGAGAATAATAGAAATATTTGAATATTTATACGCTGTCGGTTCAAAACGCTACTAATTAACCAACTTTTAATTTAACAAATTAATGGAGCGTTCATTCGGTTGGAATATTCATTTTCAGTACCTACCTATATGTTTCTAATAATTTCAGAAGAATTATTAACAATTATTTTTGTTAGGATTTAATTAAAGAACCTTCTACACTTTTCTCAATCAGCTGTGCTAATTAATTATAATTTACAAAATAGAAGAAACTATGTTGCGATCAAGATAACTACGAGGGCGGTTCAGTAAGTACCCGTGTTTGACGACAGAAGGCGTTCCTGAGGGAAGTTGGTGTTATCATCGTGTGCTGCCATCTATCAAACGACGGTATAACAAATTGCAGACTGATTGATAGGTTAGTTTGGATTTGACAGCCATTTGCGTAAGACGTGTTTCGTGATTTTAGCCAAGATGGAAAAAGAGCAGTATCGTTCGGTAATTCGCTTTCTGTTTTTGGATGGGAAAAAATGCGAGGAGATAAAAACAAAGTTGGATGCTGTTTATGGGGACACTTCGCCATCTATGACCACAGTTAGATATTGGTTCAACGAATTTAAACGTGGGCGAACATCCGTTTTTGACGAGGAGCCACCAGGACGCCCGGCAGACGTGGTTACCGAGGAAATCATTCAAAAAGTCCACGATATGATTCTCGCTGATCGACGAACGAAAGTGCGTGAAGTAGCAGAGGCCGTAGGTGTGTCGACCGGAACGGCAATTAATATTTTACATGATAAGTTGCGATGAAAAAATTGTCGGCGCCATGGGTGCCGCGATTGCTAACGGTGGACAACAAGCGGATGCGACTGTTAACTTCGAAGCAGTGTTTGGAGCAATTTAAGCGAAATCCGAAGGAGTTTTTGCGTCGAGTTGTCACCATCGATGAAACCTGGATTCATCATTACACACCAGAAACTAAGCAACAATCAAAACAATGGATTTCTCCCGGTGAATCTGTTCCAAAGAAGGCGAAGATGGTTCCATCGGCCGGAAAGGTCATGGCGACGATTTTTTGGGATGCGAACGGCGTCATCCTCATGGATTTTTTAGAAAAAGGAAGAACGATCACTGGACAATACTACAGTGAGTTATTAGACAGTTTCGACAAAATATTGAAGGAGACACGGCCGCATTTGGCGAAAAAGAAGGTGCTGTTTCACCACGATAACGCACCAGCACATTCATCCGGAGCTGTCGCCGCCAAACTGCATGAATTGCGTTATGAATTGCTGTCGCACCCCCCCGTATTCACCCGATCTGGCTCCCTGCGACTTTTTCTTGTTTCCTAACATGAAGAAATGGCTCGCGGGAAAAAAATTTAGCTCAAACGAGGAAGTCATCGCCGAGACAGAGGCGTATTTTGGAGAGTTCGACAAATCCTATTTTTGGAGGGGTTAAAAAAATGGCAGGAACGTTGGGAGAAGTGTATATTTCTAAAAGGAGACTATATTGAAAAATAAAAAGAAAATTTTTGAAAAAATTGTGTCTTCATTTCTAACACGGGTACTTATTGAACCGCCCTCGTATATTATAAAAATCTGGAGCTGTACTATTATAAGACTATACCTTGTACCACTTTGAAATTCTTTATAATTGTTGTAAAATTGTTTTGGGCAGTTTTGCGTTCATCTTAAACAGTCTTGTTTCTCTCTGAACAGTGTCGATTTTGCTATGAACAGTTTTGGGCGTTCTATAACTAACCCTGTACCATTGAGAACTATCTATAACTGTTTTAAATTAGTTTTAGGCAGTTTAGAGATTATTTCAAACAGTACTGTAACTGTTCTAAAATTGCTATGGGCAGTTTCGAAATTGTTCCAAACAGTCTTGGTTCTGTTTGAATAATATTGATCCTTAAGTCAATCACATTTGTTCATAGCAGTTTATAAATAAACTAGAAACTGATAACCAGTAATCTTGACATTGTTCCAAAGCAACTGATTTGAACTCCTGTTTGTAATTTTCGTCCTGGTCGGTGTTGCCACTACAACTAGCACCAGGGCTGGAGTCAGAAACATTAAACATCCTGGGGCAACGAAACCGTGTCTTTCTCTTGCGTGGGCAGTTTGTTCAACCTATTAATGTGTCGTTTGTAAACTTCTCCATTACCGTTTCTGACGGATGCAACTTGGACCAAACCATCTTAACCTGGATGTAACTCTACAACTCTTGCCAACGTTCAATTCGAGAGCGCCGACTCATTTTTGACTGTGATCACATTTCCAATGGATAGGTTGACACATCTCTCCTTCCATTTTGTTCTTTGTTGCAGGTTATGCAAATAGTCAGAGGAATATTTTTGCCAAATGTCTTGGCTGAGTTTTTGTACCATTTGCCACAGTGTAAGTCTGTTTACACTTTGATGAGTCAGATCAGGTAAAGAAGAAAATGAGATGGTGCGAGAATCCTAGCCATTTCCTCGTATGTCAATTTAGGCTCCCTTATACGAGGGTTGCTATTTATATTTCTGGCCTAACAATGAAAAAACAAGTATTTATGATCGAAACTAGTTCTATTGTTTTTCAAAATATTCTCCATTAAGATTGATACACTTTTCCATGCGTTTGAACCAATTTTCAAAGCACTTTTTCCACTCTGTTTGAGGCAGCTCCAAAATATGCGTTTTGAAACAAAAAACGGCTTCTTCTGGTATTGAAAATGGTTGACCACGCAGTTTGTTTTTGATGTACGGGAATAAAAAGAAGTCATTGGGTGCCAAATCAGGGCTGTATGGTACCTGGCCTATCAACTCGACCTTCTGGCTGGTTAAATATTTAATTGTTTGAGCAGCGGTGTGAGAGCTTGCATTGTCATGATGAAGAATGATTCGCCTCTTCTTTGAAGTTTTCCGAATTTCTCCAATGACTTCTGGCAAACAAATGGTTGTGTACCATTCAGAGTTGACCGTCTTACGTTGCTCTAACGTCACTGTTGCCACATGACCGGTAATGCCAAACAAACAGGCAACCATTTGCTTCGATGTGCTTCTTCCGCGAACAACTTTTGTTGGATTTGGCTCGTCTTGAAAGACCCACACAGTTGATTGCTGTTTTGTTTCGGGGTTATATGCGTAGATCCATGATTCGTCACCTGTGCAGATGTTATACACAGCCTTTGATGCACCTTTCGCAAATTTTTTCAACATTTCAATGCCCCAGTCGACGCGAGCCTTCTTTTGAGCATTTGTCAGGTTATGCGACATCCAACGGGAACAAAGTTTTTTTACGGCCAAATGATCATGTAATATCTTGTTGATGCTAGTCATACTAATGCCCAAAGATGCCTCAATCTCACGGTATGTCACATGACAATCTTGTTTAATCAGTTCACGCACAGCATCGATGTTTTCAGGCACAACGACAGATTTTGGACGGCCTTCACGGATTTCGTCCTGGAGTGAACATCGGCCACGTTTGAATTCATTATACCAGTTTTTTACAGTGCTGTAGGATGGAGCTTCATCGCTATATAATGTATTAAGTTCATTGATGCACTCTTGTCGTGATAATCCACGTCGAAAGTTATGAAAAATAATTGCACGAAAGTGTTCACGGGTCAATTCCATTTTTTACTAGGGAATGCACTTTTCAATTAACTGCAAACAGGCTATGATGCCTATTGGACTACACACCCAAGCGAACGTGCTAGAGGAGGTACAGCCATAATAGTAAGACAAAACATCCAGCACTTCCAGCAAGAGGAAATCAGAGAGCAAGAAATACAAGCTAGTAATATTACTATTGAAAGTAATGGAGCTGAGATAAACATTGGCGCCGCATACTGTCCACCAAGACATAAATTGACACAACAACAATACAGAGATCTGTTCTCGAAACTAGGCCCAAGATTTATCATTATAGGAGACTACAATGTTAAACACACAGCTTGGGGCTCAAGATTAATAATACCTGGTAAAGGCAGTGAATTACTGAGTGCTATTAACACTGCAAAATGCAATTATGATTCAGGCCTGTTGGACTTTTTCATCTCCAGAGAAATCTCAACAAGCATGATCGATCACATCTGATCACACTCAGTCCTATTAACGTTAAGTGTATCAGTCATCAAAAAGATTAAGAAGCAAAATTTTACTAATAAATATACTGATTGGAGTAAATTCAGACTTGTGTTAACAAATCTAATCAGTTTAAGTCTAAAACTCAAAACTAAAGAAGATCTTGTGCTGCAAGCACAGAATCTAATAGAGCAAATTCGATCAGCTGCAAAAGAAGCTACTCCCGCAGAGAGAGAAAAGACTGAGCATGAAGTAAATCACCCCCTTGAAATTAGGGACATAATAAAAGAAAGAAGAAAAGCAAGCAAAGAGTATAGCATAGAACCAGAAATGTTGCAGACAAAAGAAAATTCAATCACATCAGTAACCAGACGAATCAAAAAATCAAAGAATATAAACAGAAGTGCTTCGAGAAATACCTTAGTGAATTAAGCCCGGAAGCCGATCAAGATTATTCACTATGGAAAGCAACTCGCAGATTCAAACGACCAATTGTTCGAGTGCCGTCTATCAAAAACGCACAAAATCAATGGGTCAGACGCAATCATAAAAAAGCAACACTTAGTTGGTGTGTTTCAGCCTAACGACATATACATAAAATAGATACAGCACCTTCTTATCAACCTGAAATAGCTATGAAATTGATTTCTCCAATGGAAGTTGCCTTGGAAATAGACAACAATCTCAACCCCAAAAAAGCTCTTGGAATTGATGAAATTTCACCTGGCTTACTAAAAGAACTGCCAAGTAAAACAATCATAATGTTGACTTACATATTTAATGCCTGCTTAAGACTCGAACACATTCCGGAATGTTTTAAAACGGCACAAGTAATTATGCTTGAAAAACCTGACAAACCGGCGGAACAAGTTAGATCATACAGACCTATCTCGTTACTACCGCCATATCTAAATTTTTTGAAAAGCTACTGATAAAACGTTTAAAACCACTAGTTAATACACCAGATTTCCAGTTTGGATTTAGAAATCACCACTCAATAATAGATCAAGTGCACAGAATAATAGCTGTAATCGAAAGTGCGTTTGAAGAAAAGAAATACTGCCCTGCAGTATTCCTAGATGTTTCACAAGCATTTTAACAGGGCATGGCATTTAGGACTGATCTATAAGATGAGCAAAATCCTACCGCGGAACTATTGTCAATTACTGGAGTCTGAAAGAAAATTTAGAGTGTCACATGAAGGGGCATTCTCCACATTCAAACCTATATTAGCTGGAGTACCGCAGGGTAGTGTCTTAGGACCACTCCTCCATCTACTCTATACCACAGACATTCCTATAACAAAATACTCTATAATTGGCACTTTTACCGACGACACGGTCGTTATGACAAAAGACGACTCTCAACCAAAAGAAATAGAAAAACTTCAAGTTGCAGTCCACAGATGGACATTAGACTGGAAAATAAAGCTGAACTGCTTGAAATCAGTCCATGTTAATTTTGCGTTACGTCGATCAGATAGTAACCTACCTATATCTCTTGGGGAAAACCAAATACCTCGGCCTTCATCTTGATAGCAGGTTGAATCGGAAGTAAAGGTGGACCTCTTTAATTTATTTGCACGTATTAGGAATGGACCTGCGTAATCTAAACCTATATATAAAAATGGTCTGTTTGGGGTCACTCTGTAATGTGGCAAGTCTCCCATTAATTGTTAATTCTGATTTCGTTTTTGTTTAAAACAAGTAATGCAGCTGTGAATAATTTTTCTAATTGTTCTCCTTGAAAAAAACTTTTTTGCAATGAGTTCTATATGACCTCAGGATCATTCATGACTATTGAGACTTCCCCCCCGCTTCCCCTTCTGCCCAAATCTCGAAATCAACCCTTTTAAGCCCCCCCCTTTCTGGAGATTTTTTTTATTTGCGAAAATGTGTGGATTTTAGCTCAAAGATGGCTTCTAGAAGGTTTTCTGGATTGCTGATTACGAATCCTGCATTAATTTTCCGGAAAAGTAAACCTGGCCGTGGAAAAACGGAAAATCTGGCCTAATTTCTGGAAAAATTTTTCTTGTTTGTAAAAAGTTTGAATTCTAACTCCAAAATGGGTCCTAAGAGGTTTTTTTGGTCGCTGATCACGAATCTGATATTAGTTTTCAAGGAAAAACACTCTGTCCGTGAAAAATCGGACAATTTTGCTCAATGTCGGAAAAACATTTTGAAATTTTACCTCGAAAATGGGTTCTAGATAGTTTTTTGGGTCGCTGCTCACGAATCCGACATTAGTTTTCTGCAAAAATCATCCTGGTCGTGGAAAATTGGAAAATTCTGCCATTTTTTCATTTTTCTCATGTTTAACAGCTCTTAGATGGCAGTCCATTTCGCATTTGACGTAGTCGACATGTTTGGAATCAATTTTCACCGTTGCAGTGAAAATCGTGGAAAGCCCGTAGAATACCATTGGGAAATTTTCAAAAAAAAACGTGTTTCATGTCGATTTCGGGGTAATAGCATGCTGCCACCACGAAAATAACAATGAAAACATTTAGAAAGAACTGTTTTTTTGTAATTTTTCAATTTTCCACGACCAGGTTGGTTTTTCCGACAAACTAATATTGGATTCGTCATCAGCAACCCAAAAAACTATATAGAACAAACTTTCGAGCTGAAATTCCAAAATTTTTTCCAAAACTGAGCTAAATGTTTCGATTTTCCACGGCCAGGGTGGTTTTTCCGAAAAACTAATATTGGATTCGTAATTAGCCACCAAAAAAACCTCCTAGAACCCACTTTCGAGTTAAAATTCAAAATTTTCACAAACAAGAAGAATTTTTTCCAGAAATTAGGCCAAATTTTCCAATTTTCCACGGCCAGGTTTACTTTTCCAGAAAACTAACGCCGAATTCGTGATCAGCGACCTAAAAAACCTTCTAGACGCAATTTTTGAGCTAAAATTCACACATTTTCACAAATAAAAAATATCTCCAGAAAGGGGGTGGTTAAAAGGGTTGATTTCGCGATTTGGGGCAAGAGAGGGGCGGGGAGAACGTCTCAATAGTCATGAATGACCTTGAGGTCACATAGAACTCATTGCAAAAAAGAGTTTTCAAATTCGTGCTGAGTGTTTTCTTTTTATTCTTCCAGCTTATTGACTGGACTAATTATGGATAAACCGCAAGCAGTATGCCATTACCCTTGAAATTTTAATAAAAAACGAGAATTTGTAGAAAACATCAAAATCATTCGAAAATTTCGTTATAGCATGTACCCTGATCTGAGATTTTTGTTCAGGTATTTCGCTAGAACTTAACGACTTGTAGTTCATAAACGATTTTATGGTTAAAGAGAATAGCATTTTGGACCTTCCCACCATAATAAAAAACTTTGCAGTTCAGAAAGAGTTAAACCTCGTGTGAGTAGATGTGCTAGATTCGAGTCAGTAGGAACATAATTCCATTGATAACTGGATGTTAATTCTTGAACTAAAGCTACTCTGTTTGCTGCGAATGCAGACCATTTAATTGATGATGACTTTGGCCATGCTAAAACGATCATGGAATCGCTCCATAGAACTATATTTCTTACATCTAGATTCAGAGCTAAGGTCAGACCATGAACTAATCTTGTTAAAAGAACTGCCGAACATAACTAATTGTGAATTGTGATGGGGCGAACTGTGGCCACACGAGATTTAGCACAGATGTTATGAATTGAAATCTCTCCGTTGTCGTCCACAGCCTTCAAGTAAATGCATGCTTCATAAGCAATTTGTGAACTATCACAAAACCCATGAATCTTGAGAAAAGAGTAACGATTTAAACTAATGATTCTTCGTGAAATTTCTAAATTTGCCACCCACACCACTAATAGTTGTCTGCGTTGGACAATTACAAACAAGACAGACTTTATGATACTGATGAGGAAAAATTTAGATTAATTGAGTCTGCAGCAAAACGCAGTGATCTAAAGCAGGTTTCAATAGGTCAGGCTGTAATGCAAGCTTGTAGGCCCAGTTCTCTGATATGCCCAATTTCTCTTGCTGTGCGCATACAGATTTACTTTGCAGTCTTGGATTTAGTGTGTCTTATGGTGAATGGATGAGAGTAACCATCAGGCCACTTCTCTCAATGGGTCGTCGACAATGTCGACCATAATATAACAATAATAGGCCATAGCACTTTTCATGGGATGAGAGTTATAATGTGCGCATCAGGAGCATCCTTTAACACCTCTTTATTGCTCACAGATAAAATAAAACGACTCAAATCCGGCCCTTTAGCACATGACATTATAAAGATAGCAAAAATCCTCCTCTACTACATTCAATCCCCTAGCTCAACAGTCATGAATAACCTGAAGTTTCAAAATTCATTCTATGAACCAAATCAAACTAATCTCCTCGATGTTCTTTGGAGTACCAGTAAGGTGTTTAAAATACCTCAACCAGGATGTAGAAGGTGAACACGGTGGTGTAACAGTAAGTTCTTTTCTACCAATGATTGATCTGAATCCAACTTTTTACAGTTGTGTATACACCACGCTATGTTCATAAGTAATGAAGCAAAAAGATTGAATGTAAAAATTCCTATTGTAACCTTTGGTCAGTGCTTGTGGATAAAGCCAATGGAAGTTATATGCGGTGATCGCAAAGGAGAATTTGATAATGTGGAAATCCGGCTTGGTGGGTTTCACACACTAATGTCCTTTCTTGGGGCTATTGGATGGCTGAATTGAGCATGGAAGAAGCTTTGAAGACATACACATGTTAAAAGGTAAAGCACATTCACGTGCTCGTCGAAGGCATTTTTTAATATCTTCAGCTCTCACTGTTTTAATTGTAGCAGATGTATTGAACTGCAGTTTACCAGTTGAAGTAACTGCAGATTCAAATTTGAGCGAGATTGCGTCAGAACGTGGAGACAAATGATGGTGATCTTAATCTTGAAAAATGTATTCACTTTTTCAAAGACGTGCTCAAGCAGAGGAAGTTATTTCAAATCTTGATCTTCATAAACTTTCGTCACTGATAGATGAAAGGAAGAACCTTCTCAAATCACAAAGCCGTACTGCCAGACTCTGGCTGTTGTATCTGAACATGGTGGATATTGTAAAAACATTTATTTCGGCTGAGCGATCACGAAATTTTGAAATGCACTTACAAAAACAACGAATCCAGAACTCTACAAAATGCCGAATAAAGACCATTTTACTGTACAAAGAAAGGACAGGAAGTGGCCTGGTGTTTGGATCGATGTGCACATTGAGCAAACGCTCATCAAAATCACTAAAAGTCGTTCCGTTATAACTCATGGAGGAAGAATAACTGAAAAGTGCAACTTGGAAGGATTTGACTCACTAATCAGTGTTTTTTGAATTAAACGTGTCTAGACGCCTTGCTTGAACGACCACGTGATGCTTTATCCGGCCCTTCTATTTCTTTAATAATTTGCTTAACTTGCTTTTCTCGTTGCCATCACGATCCGGCTCGAAGGACCAACTTTATGTTTGTAATTTTCATAAAGATTTATTGAATTAGTTACAATCATAAAACAATTGAAATTTACATAACCAAAATGAGTGTATTATGTTCTGTGCTGAGCGGACGTCTTCACCTCTTGACTGCCTCTGTTCAAGAGAAAGCGTAGTAAGGTGGTTGGTTCCAATTTGACTCGCCCTGGTCAGTGTTGCCACTATAACTAAGACCAGGGTCGCACTTAGGAACATTAAACACTGCTTCGATTAGTTTGGAAATGTTTGCATTTCTCTTTATTATTGCTCCGCTCCGAATGGCTTTGAGACTACTAAGATCAGCTTCTGAGCTGCCCTAAATAGTTTTTCAACTTAAAGAGCCTTCGCACCAACTATTAAAACAAAATCGTCATTAAAATACATACATTAATACAGAAAGTTTACTTTTATTATACCTTAAAACAGTCTTCAGTCTATCAAAATCTGCTCAGTTTTTATAAGACTTCTCTAAACTTAGACCTACTTTACCAATTTCTGGCAAGTTTTGGGTTTTCTATAAAAATTGGAACACGCTATAGTAACTGCTTTGAATAACTCGAAATTGTCTTTGGCCTTCAAGCTAGTTTCAACAATTTCAAACTCTTAGAACTATCCTGATCAGTATTGAAGTTTGCAATGTTTTGGGCAGTCTTGGATGTGATATAAACAGAACCTGCTTGAAACTAATTTTAACAATAAATTGCTTTGGTTTTGAATCTGCTTTAAACAATGTTAGATTTTGCTATGAACAACTGATAAGAAATATCACATTTCAAATTAAATTGCGCGCGTTTGCGTTACTGAATGCTTCTGTCCTGCTGCATTGGATACAGGCCCTTTGTACTTGGCTTCACTACCAGGCGGTCTCAAGATTTTCAGCAGACTCAACGTTGATTGTTATTAAGTATAATCTGTTAACATTTTAACCTTGGAAATAAAATCAGTCAAACATGTCAATGTCTTTATTATTGCATCTTGAAATGTAAAACAACAACTTTGAATCAGAATTCTGTTATTGCTTAGCAAACTGCTTTAAACTGTACGGTGGGCATTGGAACTAATCAACTCATTTTTAAGCTGCCATGTACAATTCATTGCGCTGGAAATATTTGAAATTGCTTTGGACACTTTAGGTTCGAATTTGCGTAGCTCTAAAATTGTTCTACGTAGCCCTGAAATTGCTTTGGTGGTGTTCAGAACAGTTATTCTGAAGCTGTTAGGTAACCCTATTGAGGGCTTCTAGGTGTGCTCTGAGTAATTTGAACTGAAAAAAAAAAAAGATTTTAAAACTGCTTTGAGCAGTTTCCTACGATTTTCATGGAATTCTGCAATAGGAGTGAACAACTTCGAAGCTGTTTAAATCGCCTTCAAAGAGTTTTACATTTTCTTGCTATAGTTCTTGAGAACTATTTGGTACAATTTTCAAGATGCTCCAAACAATTTTGAAAATGCTTTATGCGACCTCAAAAGTGTCTCGAACAACTGTGAACCTGGATCAAGCAACCTTGACAAGTCTCAAATTTACCCTAAAATGGCTTTAGAGTTACTTTGAGCAATTTCAAAATTCCCTTAAAATGTTACAATTGATTTTAACAGTTACAAAAGCTGTCTTGTTTTAATTAATTTTATATTACTGCTCAGAACGGTTTTGCAGATTGCTCGAGTAGTTATTGATCTGCTTTGATACTATTTTGAATGTGCTCTAAACAATTCTGGGAGCTCCTCCTCCTCCCCGGCGCTAACCGCGGAGGTTGTGATTCTGAAATAAACCGTTTTTATCCGAATTTCGATTAACCACCACACAACAACATTCTCTTCTCTTAATTCCTGCCGCCACTACGGTACGAGACAATCAATAACACCAACGAAGAGGCAACCACCACCACAAACCGCCTACGGTGTCGGCTGACTCCAACATCACCACCAGGAGCCATCGAGAAATTTCATCAATAACGCCACCACCACGAAGTAAGCAATCCAAATTCACCAAACCATATCCACCAGCTACTGAGATATTAAGTTATCTAAATGACAGCCACCTACGATAGCATCTTAGTTGAATACACGAGCTGTCGAGGCGGACAGTCACAGACAAGGCTGTACTAAAAATAATTAAAATGGAGCAAACTTTGAAGAAAACACTAAATAAGCTTGACGAAATGGACGAAAGAAATACGAGAATAAACAGTAAAATAGATAGTCTGCAGATAGAGTTAAATCAGACCAGACAAGAAACTATAAAAATGGAGGAATTAATAGCTAGCCAGAAGAGAAGGATTGAAATGATAAAAAAGGAAATTAGAAAAAGAAAAATTGTAATACATAGATTAGAAGAAACTGAAGAAGAAAATTATAGATCTTCACTAGAGAAATTCTAAGAAGTCCTAAACAACATCGAGATACAAGCAGAAATAAAGAATGATGTCCAGGGAATAAGAAGATTAGAAGATAAGAGAAACAATAAACATACACAGAGGCCAATACTGGTAGAACCGAGGAACTGGAACATGAAGATAGAAATCATGAAAGCAGCAAAGAAACTAAAAAGGAGTAGAATACTCATAAATAACGACTACCCTAAACAAATCCAGGAAGAACGAAAACAATTGATCCAACATATGATAAAAGAGAGGCCATCCTGATCTACAACAAATTAAATATAGACAGTAGAACATATACAGCGGCAGAACTTCGAAACAAAACAACAGAACAGCAAAAACAACCAAACAAAGTAGATAAGATCAAGAAAGGTCGAATAACGGCAAGTGAAAGATCATCTACTGAAGAAGACAGACGCAGAGAAAGCCTAACAAAAATAAAAAAAAAACTCATTTAACACAAGAGGGTAAAAAAACGGGCGAGCATAGAAATGGAAAACCGAAAAATAACTAAGTTAACGGACATGGCAATGGATAGAGGAAATGAGATGGATAACAATAAAAGAAAATGCAAAAAAAACATCACTGAAAGGAAAGGAATACGAACTGGTACCGGATAGAAGAATATGAACTACAGATCCTGGGAATTAGCGAAACAAAGAAAACAGGAAAAGAGAAAACAGAAATTGTAAAATACACCATGCATTATTCAGGGGTCGGAAGAGAACAGAGAACCAAAGAAGGAGTAGGGATGGTTGCATCAGAAGAAGTAAATACAAAAAAAAGGAATTTAAATCAATATCATCAAGAGTCATGTACATAAAAGTAGAAATGGAAGAATATACCTGGTACTTGGTGGAGGGTACCAAAGAGAAGAAGATGGAGAAATTCTACAATGAACTACAAGCTACACTGGACGAAATCAAGGAAAAGAATGAAAAAATAATACTAATGGGCAACTGGAATGCAAGGATTGGAAAGAACGAAAACAAAGGGCTTGGTTGCATGGGAAAGTACGGAGAAGACGTAATAAATAGAAATGAAGCGAAAATGATCTTGTTTTGCCAAGTAAATGCCCTATTAATAGGAAATTCTTTCTATCAACAACCAATATCCGAAAAATTTACATTCATTCCAGAGGACAGGGAAACAAAAAGTATAATAGACTATATGGTGCATACACAGGTAATGAGACAGAGAATACAATCACTTAAAACAAAAAACAGAGCTGAACACACCATAGACCGGTAATGGCAGAACTGACCTGGAAGAAAGCGGGACAATTGGAAGAAATGGAATATAGCAGAATTGTAGAATTGAAAGAGAGATACCGAAAAACTGTTTAAAAGACTAAAAGAAACAGAAAATAGCCTAAACGTGGAAGAAAGATGGAAAATATTCAAAACAGTAATACTAAGAAAAGCAGAAGAAATACATGGAAAAGTAATGATCAGAAAACAGTACAAGAAAATGAATTGGTAAAACGCAGAAATACAAGAAGTGGTGAAAAAGAAGAAGACAACCTGGGAAAATTGAATAGTATTATATAAGAACAAAATCGGAGAGAGTACAAAAAAACGATAAGAGCTGCAAAAAAGGAAAGCTGGAAAAAATTTGGAGAATCCATAAACGACAGCTACAGAAATAACAACAGAAGCTTCTGGAACAAATTACGAATTATAAGAGGTAAGAAAAGAAACGAAATGAGAGGAATAAAGAACAAAGAGGACCAAATAAAAACAAACATACAAGACGTACTGGAAGTTTTGAGGCAATACTATGAAAAAAAGTATAACAGTGGAAATAAAAATCAACAAGAGGAGATATTACACACACTAGAAAGAATGAGAGAAAACGAACACCGAATGGAAGAAAGAGACCAAGAAGAACTGGAAGAGACAATAAGAAGGGTGAAGACAGGAAAAGCCAGTGGAAAGATAGAATCGATCCAGAATTAATAAAATGGTTAGGAGTAGAAAAGAAGGAATGGATGTTGAAAATATTTACAGAAGCATGACAAACAAACTCGATGCTAAACAAATTGCAGGAAAATCTCCTAACCAATACATAAAACTGCGTAGACTACGGAGATGTATGTCTATCTTCAGTCACATTCAAATTTTACACAAGACTGGTTGAAAGAAGGTTGTGAATAGAAATCGAAGGAAGGATAGAAGAGAAACAACCCATGTTCAGAGAAAAGAGACAAACAATAGATAACAAAAGTATACTGAGAAATGTAATTTAACAGAATAATGAACTAGGGAAAGAATTATATATCATGTTCAAGGACCTAGAAGCGGCATTTGACTCACAGTAGGCCATAATATCCTATGGAAAACAATGGAACAATGAGACTAATACAAGTAGTCAAAAGCACTTATAACAAGATAAAAGGAAAGATACAGAGGAAGGAAGTAGGTAAAAATAATTCAAAATGAACAGAGCAATTAAATAGTGAGATAGCCTGAGCCTCCTACTCTTTATTATCATAATGGACAGAATTCTCAAGAACTCCAAGAAAAGAACAAAACACCAACAAATTACGATAGGGTTCACCAACTTATTACCAGTTAAAATAGAAGGACTGCCCTACGCAGATGAGATAGATAGACAGACATTTGGATGTAGGAAATAAAAAAAATGAAGCTAAAAATAAACAATAACAAGAAAGGCATCGAAAATATACTACGCAACAAACAACACGATATTGGAAAAAAAGGGAAATAATCCAAGAAACAAAACTACATGTATACAATGCAATCACCATTCCAACACTCTTATATGAATCAAAAACATGGGTGATGAATAGGAAATTTGAAAGTATGATAAATGTAGTAGAAATAAAGCAGGCAAAACAAAGCTGGATAGACAGAGAAGTGAAAACATTAGAAGACAACTAAAGCAAGCACCCATAGAAGAAAAAGCCGAAAAGAGGAAACTGAACTGGTACGGACATATTGTCAAAATGGACAAGAATATGCTGGCGAAGAGAGTGATTGGGGCAAAAAGGTATGGGAAGAGAAGAAAAGCTCGACCAAGAGAGGCGTGGTTAGAGCAAATTGAGGGAATTGGAAGAGAGAAAGGGAAAACAATACAACAGATGAGGTAGATGGTAAATGACCGAAAGGTGTGGAAGAGATGGGTGAAAAATACATAAACGATAACCAACCCCTAGACGCCTTTTTAGGACACAAGAAAATATCTAGAAGAAGAAGAAGAAAAATAGCATTATGAAAACTGCTATCTGTAAGTTTGTAAATTTTCGACGTAGTTTTCTGCCATAGGTGTTGCGTTGACAAGAAGCTGCACAGAGGCAAATGAAATAACTGAGCCTTATATTAAATGCACTATGTATCATCTTGTTTATTACACAAAGGCGTCTTAAAAAATTCTGCCATAAGCACCAAATACTTCTAGCGCCGGCACTGAGTGAGATACTGCTTGCGTTCCCTTTGTGGGACTAGCACGTGTTATTAGAAGAGAGTGGCAGAGAATAGTTGACGCGTCATGTTAAGAACTGGTAACGTAATTGTAACAGCGATGCAACGTTAACTAGGAGATGTACACACGTAAAGCATGTCGAGACCCATCTGCAGCCAAGTATACGCATAACTTGACTGTAGCATCAACTAACAAGAGGAGCGCACAGTGAGTCCGTCGCCGATCTCGATCAAATTTTTACTGGTAATTCTACATCGAAACTAAGTCAACACGTATCTTGCCGTTTGTCTAAATGGGCCATTCGGGCCTCGCAAACAGATATTATAGATCGGGAAATGGCTAAAATTGGCTTTCACGAGAGTGGCGCTGCTCCAGTTGTCTTAACCGATTTAAATGAAACTTTCTACATCGAGAAATATTAGGCCCATGTACAGGAGTTTCTTAATATACGCTCCAGGAAGGCAAGAACAAAATTCATTGTACTATGCCTGCTCCGCCTTTTGTTGTGAAAGTGTTGAAAATTGAGGTCCGTAGCTTATTATCGGAAGATGAGGTAGTTGCAAGTAAGCATACAAAGTAGTGCCAATCAATCAAATATTGCTCCTAATTCAATAACTAGAAATGAACTAACGACTAACATAAAAACTAAAGCAAATAATTAGAATTGGGCAGGTGACTGCATGTCGGGCATTTGTCGCAAATGCAGTGATAAACACAATACGTTGTTGCATTTCAATAAGGGCACTATCCATGGTACACCAGCTAATCAAAGTAGTGCTTTGGCTGCCCCAAACAAACAGGCAAACACCTCTCAGACTTATCAATTATAATTATGTATAATGGTTACTAATTTATAAGAAAACCTAATCTTGTATACAGCTATCGTTGCCGTAAAGTTGATAACAAGCCGAGAGATTGACGAGAAACTGATATCCGACAATTAAGAATTTGTGGGTTAGCAGATCTTTGTGATCGCTACCAATCATCTTTTTCGATTTTTTCCATTAAAATGGAATTTGTGGGTTGATGTTTTATTTTCTGCTTTTTGTGTCCCTATCACAAAATACTTGTCCCTAAATTTGATAATAATCAGGATGGTTTAGTTTGAGAACAAGTTTATCATGTACCAATTCAACAAAGTTAATTCTTTTGTCATAATTGCTTCCTTTGGAGTATAATTGGGTGACTTGTTTGGTTCCAAAAGATATCTTAGTTCCAGGACTTGCAGCAAGAATACTCGATTGGACCATCCGCTCTGAAGATACAACAGTAAAACAACAAAAAACAATCGCTGCTATCTAAGGCATATAAAGGCTCTTCCCGTACTGGTGGTATCAAAACTGGTAATCATAGCCAAAGTTCCGTCTCGATTGGACTATCTGTTCCACAGTTACAGTTAAACCATGAAAAAAAAAGACGATCGCTGGTACTTGAAGTATGCAAAAGCCTTTCTTGTACTAATACTATCAAACTTCTGACCGACCTTTCCTTGACTTAGAACCGCGCCTACTGCGGCATTAGTGGCGTCTGTTGTTAAGATGAACGGTTTTTAGTCTGGAAACTGATTCATTTGTTAGTCTCGACTGGACCATCCGTTCCCAAGATACAGTCAAAGCTAAAAAAAAAACAAAAAACGATAGATATAGAAGATGCACCGTCTACCTTCATGCGATAAGCTGTTCCTTAGAAAAAATATTTGTTAAGTAGGGGTTTTCGTGGCCCAAGATCAAAACGCATTAGTGACGCAGTCGTTTATGGAAATCGGATAGGAACAAAAGTTTGAATAATTAAAGAATGATGTAAATTGAAAACAAAAATAACATAAACTAAGAATTCTCTAAATATAAAGGGCTTAACTTCCCCCTAACATAGGCATCCGGGAAAACCTTCGAACTCAAAGCTGTGACGGGGTTGCTATACTGCTGTCAACGACTCAACAACAACAAGCATGCCGACAATTCTATTAATACGAGCTCACTTACGTGGTGGTTTATATCGAGGTGTTGCGAAATGTCGAGATAGAAACAAAAAACATTTTATCCTATCTGCGTGATAACTTCTCTGGTATGTTAAATCTAAAATCAAACTTGCGCACAAACGCAGCTGCAAACTACACGAATAACGATAGAGCGCAGCGATAATTCCTATTTAATAACAAAGGCAATTATGACGTCCTTCTGAAGAAGATACCTAGGTAAATGATTTGTAGCGCTAATAAAAGCAGGAAGACTAACGTCTCCATTGGTTATAATTGCAAAAAGTAATTAAAACTGCCTTAAAGAGTAAGCTTCAACTAAAGATTTTCCAAAACACTACACAGACCTTTAATACTTATTCACTAAAAGTGGAACGGTTTATGGTGCGATTTAGTTATTTAATTTTGGATAATCCTAATGGAGAGTATTGCAACAACAACTACTTGAACACAATTAAATTAAAACTATCAGACACCATATTGTTATGTAATTTTTTTATCTTGCAATGTGCATTTTAAATTGTAAAGGATACTTCAATTGGACTGTAAGTCTTAGGGAATTCTACAAGGACGGTGTCATCATTAGATGTATCAAACGTATAAAACCGCAATTGTCTGAGAAGTGCCAAGACAAATCAGAATAAGAAACATACTTTAGATTATTTCATATTTGTGGTTGGGCGCCAGATCTTAAGAGTTCACTCTTTTTAGGTAGCAGCAGTTTTACCTGCACATCGCTGGATCCAGATAACTGCAATGGAGAAGTTGTAGGTGGAAGTTGGTATTTATCTATGTATATTCCGCTATCTCACCTCTTGAGGTGAGACGTGAACTATACAGAATGTAAACAAATAACATCGACAAACTGATGTGGTGAATTCCTGGTGACCAAATAAATATTTTCTCAACCTACGATCTATTCAGTTCTTTTTCTATAGCAAAATATTGTCGATGGTTTATTCAAGTGAACTGCTAGCAAAAGGGTGGCCTGACCGACCTTCCCTTGACTTAGAACCGCGCCTAATGCGGCATTAGTGGCGTCTGTTGTTAAGATGAACGGTTTTTAGTCTGGAAACTGATTCATTTGTTAGTAGGGTTTTATATCTGTAAATGGTGCCTGGATATCTTTGAAACGGACGGTCTTGGCGAGACGGTGCTCGGCACCGTGGCCCGAGGGGGACCGTCTGGTTCAGAACTTTCCGAGTTTAAATTTTTTTACTGGACGGACGAACGGCAAAATAACCGCCCTCCAGCGTTGCGCTTTGAGAATGCTAAGCCCGAGACGGAGAGGATGAAGTTCGAGTCGTAATACTTTGGATACCTTAGACGTTGTAGCTGCGCGATGCGTCCGTAAACTTGCGTTGGCCCGACCGGGCGGTGCGCCTTTGTTAGTCCCGGAAACTTGAAGAGTCGGAACGCCGTAGGAGCGACGAAGCGACGCCGCAGGCGGCACCTCTAGTTTCACACTAACCTTTGAAATATTTAGATAAGTTTCGATAACACTGTGTAATAAATCCTTTCGCTGTTACATTATAGTATAACTAGCTAGAAATAAAGAAGAACATTGCTAATTATATCGTGTAGATTAAGCAGATAGTTTGTTAGAGTGAAATTACAAACATTACATTTACTATAATACCAGTACGAAGTGCACTCATAAATAAGTTTTAGTATGACTACAAATCTATAAAATAAACAATATCTAGAATAATGCTACATTAACATAACTTCCACTTAACTATCAAGTAGATTTAAATTAAATAAAAACATTTCTCGTTTCTAACTATAAATATTATTTAATAAGCAGCTTTTAACATAGACACGTACTTACGGCAAGTGAATTTTTGCGATAAAGCAAGCAAACTTGGAATTGCGCAATCTTTTAGTGTTGACAAAGTGATAATTTACGTTTCCATTTGTTCGGATTTGAAATTTACTTTAAAAAGCTGCATAGGTAGCTTGCGTAACTGCTAAATTACATATATAAAAGTTGAAACGCCAAGTAAAGCGCACAAAAGAAACTTCACAATCACGTAAGAGGTGATGCAGAATGGTAACGGGAGATTTATGTGTTCTACCTTTATAATTTTCAATTTGCTTCCTTTTTTCTGACTCGCCGTGTTAGTTTAGAGATTATAGAGCAGAAATTTTCAAATAAAAACTGAAATTAGCTAATAATATTTTGAGTGTACATCTTTTTGTGCTTTGTAGAAATTTAAAATTTTATTAAACGCTTTTAGTTTTGAAAAAAACAAATCAGAGAGGTAATTCGCCATTCTACAGTAATTTTCCATGAACAGCTTATTTTGTTTGTATATATTGTATTTAATATTTTATTATTATTAGTTTAATTGTAAGAAAAATGAAAATATGAGAGAACAAGCAAGTTTTTGCTATTACAATATATAAATACTTCTTTCTAGTTAAGAGCTAAGAGTTTATTAAATCTTCTTCTTTTTTACAATAGAAAAATTTGACATAGAAGGTTTTATAATTGTATTCGTTCTGGCAGCAATTGTGACTTAAAACTAAATATTAGTTAGTTGGGACAAAAGCAGAATTAATTCTCTTTTGTTTCAAAGAAAACTATAGAAAGGCAAGCAAGAAGCAAGAAACAATAGAGCTTTTATTGTACCATAGAATTCAAGGAACGTTGTTTATTAATTAAAGTCATCTAAAGTCCTACTCGAAAGAAAGTTAACAGAACTAAGAAATTAGACTACTAGACCATTAAGAAGAAATTCAATAATGTGTTGTTAAAGTAAAATCAGGGATTTTAAGCAAGCATTGTTAATTACTATTTAAGCACAACAATTAAAGACCTAAAATCCTAATACTCGTAATGCCCTCAAAGTGGCTTTTAATTGGGAATAAAACGTTTCAAAACTTTATATAAGTGGATTTAGCTTCCGTGTGCACCTGATGGTTTAGACATCAACCAGAATAACGTATAACAATTTTTAAATGGCATATCACAACTGTGATTAATACAATTGAGAAATTAAAAAAGGTAAGTTAATTTACTTACTTATATTGATATTAAACAGAAGTTAACCTAAACTAAATTACTATAAACCCCCTCAACTTCGTTATTTATGCTCTTTAATAATAAATTATTAGTAAATTATACCGTGCCAAAAGTCAAAATTGAGTCTTTCGGACTTAGATAGCTGAGCGTCCAGAGGAAGTGAAGGGGCTTCCGAGAAGCCTCTGAACCCTTGAAAGCAAAAACCAAGCAGACCCACTGAGAGGTTCTCAAGTCTACAGATAAGTGTAGTTAACTCAACAAAGAGGCTGAACATTAAAACGTGTCCATGCTCCACATATCAGTGTGTTTCTTGTATAAATCATAACTAAAGCAAAGTTAAATATTAATAACATAAGCACAGACCTTGCAAAGTCAGATAAATTAGATACAATTTTCTTAATTGTTCATCAAACTGCTGGTGCATATTCTTTTTACGCATTCACATCAGGAACGTAAAGTCGCAACTTAGATTCTAATGAGTAAAAGGACCAGCAAAGGAATTAGCTGTCCCAAAAATAATAAAACGGATATCCTGGCCTGTACAATCACTCAAATCAAAGACGTTTAATATTTGTTTCTGTATGGAAAATAGAAGGAACAACTTACACGCAGCAGCCTGACTACGCCCTCCCACGGATCACCTACAATACTTCCTGGTCAGGCTTAGCCGTCCAGTAACCTACGGTAGCCCCTCCCCTGCTCACGTTACATACCCAATTAACCCACTTAAGAGAACTAAATAATACTACGGCTCCCTAGTCAGGCTTTGCTCTCCATTAACTATTTTAAAAAAAACTACTTGTCATTACAGCTTGATCTCTCAAAAAAAAATAACCTACGTTGACGCGGGCTTGCCTTTCTTGCTCCATTAACTTACTTAAGAGAGCTACATGTTACTACAGCTCGGACTACGTCCTCGCAAAGACGGTACTGCCTGATGGGGCTTCGCCCTCCATTCTTTAAGAGCCCCAAATATCAGTACGGTTTGAACTTCGTCCTTGCACAGACCCCCTACGGTGGCCCCAGCTCGAGATTAGATGCCATTAACTTACTAAAGTAGTCCCAGTTAAGGCTTTGTCCTCCAGTAACAACGGTGACCCCGCCCACGTTTGACACCCCATTAACTAACTTAAGAGAACTAAAAGTTACTACAGACCAGACTACGTCCTTCCAGAAATTGCTTACGGAAGTCCCTGGTGGGGCTTCTCCATTCATTTTTTTAAAAGCACCAGATTTTATTACGGTTTAACCTCGTCCTTGGATAGGCTACCTTCGGTGGTCCCAGTTCCAGATTAGATGCTACCAATCGCTTACGGTTATCGCTAGCGAGCTTCGCTCTCTATTCTTTTAAAAGACTTAAATGTCATGACGGTTTGAAATTCGCCCTTCCACAGGCCACCTACGGTGGCCCCAGCTTGAGATTAAATGCCATTAACCTACTTAAGAGAGCGAAACGTCACTACAGTTCAGACTACGCTTTTGCACGGGGTCACTTACGGTAGTCCCAGTTCAGGCCTCGTCCTCCACTAACAACGGTGACCCCCGCCCACGTTTTACACTCCATTAACCTACTTAAGGGAAATAAATGTTACTACAGCCCAGACTATGTCCTTGTAAAGATTGCTTACGAAAGTCCCTGGTGGGGCTTTGCCTTCCATTTTCTTAAAAGGACCAATTCTCATTACGGTTTAACCTCGCCCGTGAAAAGGCCACCTACGGTAGCCCCAGCTCAAGATTAAATGCCATTAACCACTGAAGAGAACTAAACGTTACTACGGTTCGGACTATGTCCTCCTAACGATCGTTTACGGTATTCCCTGGTGAGTCTTCGCCCTCTATTTTCTTAAAAGACCTAAATGTTATCACAGTCTGAAGCTTGCCCTTGCACAGGCCACCTTTTGTGAACTCAGCTCGAGATTAAATGCCATTAACCACTGAAGAGAGCTAAACGTTACTACGGCTCGGACTACGTCCTCCTAACGATCGTTTACGGTAGTCCCTGGTGAGGCTTTGCCCTCCATTTTCTTAAAAGACCTAATGTCATTACGCTTTGAAATTCGCCCTTGCACAGACCACCTACTGTGATCGCAGCTCGAGATTAGATGCCATTAACCTACTTAAAAAAGCTAAACGTTATTACAGCTCGGCCTACGCTCTTGCACGGGGTCACTTATGGTAGTCCCAGTTCAGGCTTTGTCCTCTAGTAACAACGGTAGCCCCTGCCTACGTTTTACATTTCATTAACTTACTTAAAAGAGCAAAACGTTACTAGTGCTCTGACTACTCCCTCGCACGAGTCACTTACGTAGTGCCTGATTAGGCTTCGCCCTTAATTTTTTTAAACTAAATTACATTATGTCTCGGACTACGCTGTTGCACAGGTCACCTACGAGGACCCCAAACCGCGTTTCAGACCTCACTAACCTACTTAAGAGAGTTTAATGTAACTATATTTGGGTAGTCCGCAATCAGATTTCACCTTCCATTCTGGTTTCTTAAAAGATAGAACTATCATCACGCGCTAGCAAAAGTCACCTACGCGGGGCTCCCGTCCGCCTTTCAGACCCCATTAACCAACTTAAGGGAGCTAAATGTTTGTACTGTTGAATCTACGCCCTCGAAGGGGGCCCCTGCTCAGGTTTTACCATTCACTAACTTTCTTAAGAAAACCATCATTACGGTTCCAACTCCGTCTTTGTACGGTGACCCTCTTTCGCGTTTCACACAGCATTTACTTACGTAAGAGAGCTAATGTTTACTTCAGCTCGAACTATGCCCTCGCACGGGTCACTTACGGTAGTCCCTGTTAAGGCTTCGCCCTTCATTAAGTTTCTTAGAAGCACTAAATGTCATTACGGATCGAATCCCGTCCTCGAACAGGTCACCTACAAAGGCCTCTTTAATGGAGTTTCACGCCATTAGCTTGTGACTTGGATAGATGCCTGGTGTGTCAGCGAGCGTTTGGCACATTTACCGAAACGAGACTGCACTATAAGAAGATTCATCCAGTTCAGTTTGAGGTTGAACTTGTTGCAAGGGCTTAGAACTCTATTTCGTTCAGCAGCAGGGGGTGGAAGACAAAGAGCTAAGCCTAACGGCAGAAATCAGGACTATTAACCAACACCTGATGAGCGCGCTTTCACACTAGACTTTACAGGACATCAAGAACGTGAGGAGGATTTCAAGGACTTTGAGGCATTGAGTTCATGCCTTGAAAACCCATGATTATCTAAGATTATGCTAGGGCCGATGTTGGTGTCCCTGTGGTCGACCCTGGCTCTGGCGGATGCGGTGATCCCCGCAGAAACTTTGCAGGATCCTCCCATTTTCCGTCACTTGATGGAGATAGATCAGACTGCAAATTGGTGGATGGAAAACAATTAACGATTATTCGCGATTCTACACGAGATCACTGCAAAGCACAAAACCTTGCTCAACAAGGCCCTGGAGTCGTGATTTCGGAACATACTGGCGGACTCGAAATCGGAGAGTAAGGTGCTCAACAACAACATCGAAAGAAAAAGATGGCTCCGAGGATTTCAGAGTGTCGGAGGCTTTATGCCAACAATCGTCGGTACTTAGCTAGCTCCGTCTTGGATGAGAAGCCTTTACAAGCCACAAAGAAGTTCTCTCCAATCCAATTACTTAGGAAAGATATAATGATATCTTTAGCCCGCCCTCTCCAATCGATGAAAATCTCTTCAAGAACCCTAAAGATAACGATCTAGCTTTGTGAAGGCCCCTCTCAAAAGATGGATTTAATGAGCCCTAAAAAACATCAAGTCTGTGGCTTTCGAGACCTAAAAGCGGTACAAGTTTGCAGACTAAAGCTCTTCTTAAACTGCCTCTTGCCAGGGAGCAATATGAAAAATAACCGCACGATTTTTTTGCATACGAGGGCCGTGGACAACTGGACCTGATTCTGTTAGTGGCTACCCAAAAAAAGACGTCTTCGCCAGAAGGGGTCTAGCCATCGATTTAGTCAAGAGCCGCCTGCTGTTTCCCGGGATGGAAGCACTTTTTTAACGTTACAGAGTGAACTTTCCAAGTGCAGGGTACGTGGTTCAATTAACTGAATACCTGTGAGCTCTTCAAGTACTTACTTAGGTCGCAAGCACTCGTTGTTGGGAGAATCTTGACAGATGATTGACAAGCTTGAAGACCAGTTGGATAGAGTGTGAAAGGCTACATTCGAACCAAACTAGAAATCGAGCGTGCTGAAACATCACCTAATACCCGACCAAGAAATCCATCTTGTCTACCTTACAGTCCGAAAATCTTTCTCTTCGGCTCGGTGTGGAAATGATGCCTGTTCGAGTCAGTACTAAAAAGATCTCGACCCGGTACAGTGTGAAAATCGTTCGTTTCCGATTAGTACAAGAATAACGGTTCGAAAAGTGCGACCGACTTTATAAATTTGACAAGTCCGATTGACTGGAAGTAAACCCGAAAAGCCCGATAAATCTTTAAACTGAAAGTTTCGTGCCAATCCGTCCAAAAACCCGACTAAAAGCATGTCCTATGCAGTTCAATTCTACAACAGCGTCAGTTCAGAAATTAGGGCACTTCGAAGTCACTTTTCGGATGCTGAGATTGTTTGCAAGATAAGATGTTGCTAAGTAACACAATAGGCATTTACATTTATGCCGGTCAGTTCCCCTACAAGAGCCGCCTGCTGTTTCCCGGGATGGAAGCACTTTTTTAACGTTACAGAGTGAACTTTCCAAGTGCAGGGTACGTGGTTCAATTAACTGAATACCTGTGAGCTCTTCAAGTACTTACTTAGGTCGCAAGCACTCGTTGTTGGGAGAATCTTGACAGATGATTGACAAGCTTGAAGACCAGTTGGATAGAGTGTGAAAGGCTACATTCGAACCAAACTAGAAATCGAGCGTGCTGAAACATCACCTAATACCCGACCAAGAAATCCATCTTGTCTACCTTACAGTCCGAAAATCTTTCTCTTCGGCTCGGTGTGGAAATGATGCCTGTTCGAGTCAGTACTAAAAAGATCTCGACCCGGTACAGTGTGAAAATCGTTCGTTTCCGATTAGTACAAGAATAACGGTTCGAAAAGTGCGACCGACTTTATAAATTTGACAAGTCCGATTGACTGGAAGTAAACCCGAAAAGCCCGATAAATCTTTAAACTGAAAGTTTCGTGCCAATCCGTCCAAAAACCCGACTAAAAGCATGTCCTATGCAGTTCAATTCTACAACAGCGTCAGTTCAGAAATTAGGGCACTTCGAAGTCACTTTTCGGATGCTGAGATTGTTTGCAAGATAAGATGTTGCTAAGTAACACAATAGGCATTTACATTTATGCCGGTCAGTTCCCCTATATTAGCGAATACTCAGAGCGGGAACGCTGCAAGTCGGGCATAAGAAGGAATAAATCTCCTATCTAACTCTGGCGCCTCAGGGATGCGTAATTGACGTTATAAAAATCTTGCTTTTCTGGTTTTCTAACTTTTTGCGCTGATGTTGCACACTTAACGAGATCGCTATAAATTGGCCTCCGCGATCCCGCAGTGTATAGTGTTGCAGGCAGTTTAGTTATTTGATATTCGTTTTATATTGCTGATAATTGAAGGGGGAATGAAACACATATTGTCAAAGGGTTTACGAACAAATCCTGGAAGAGAAACAGCTTTATCCATGTGTTCGAAAAAGAAATTGTTATAATATAAACATAAAAACGGATGGGTTAAATTGTGTGTGAACTCGTCGGCACAACTTTAGCCTACGATGAATTATGTATTCGTATACGGATCCCTTATTTATTTTTTATAACATTTTACTCTCATGAATCTTAAACTATCACTTCCAGTTTTTTAAAAGAAAACACAGTCATTTTTTCACTAGGGTATGTGTTAGAAAAAGTGAAAGAGACAGAAAATGACTAACCAGAATAACTTCTACGTAAAATAACCATGAAAACACATTAATTCAATACGCGACCTTCCTTGAAAAACAGACAAAAATTAATCAAGAAAATATTAAAAATTAAATCCGTAAAGAAAATTCAAATCTTTTGTAAAGTCTGGAAACTTAAAGAATGCTGCAAAAAATTTGCTAAAGTTGACATACCTTTAAATACATGTTTCTAAGTTTTTGCATTCTTTCATGTCGCGAAATATAAAATAGTAAGAGAAATAAAAAACGAAAGAAGAAACAATACGTTTGAAATAACCAGAACTTGTAGCAGTTTGTATTTCTACAACTCCTAAACCCCTTATAAATTTACTCATCTTTTTATATTAATAAATTCCGCAATATTATCATAATATTCTCGTAAAGGAAAACAACCTGTTTATTTCGTTTCCATTTTCTTATAAAAGTATGGAAATTGCTTGTCCTAGAAAATAAGATTTTTAAAGATGTTGCTGTTATCTAGTTTCAGTTACGAAACGGAAATTCAATTTTCTGAATCGAAGAAGTTACTTAATAGAAAATCACAAATCAATGAAATCTGAGAAAACTCCAGCAACTAATTAAAAATATTTTATTTGCATATTTTAGAAGAAAATTAAATTTTTCCGCATTTATAATTTCGAAAATAATTAAAGTAATAAAAAATTCATTGAAAAGTTCCGTTCTGAGGAGACGAAAAGAAATTCTAATTAGATATCATCACTAAAAAGTTTTAATAACTTTTGTGATTTTTGACTGTTTACTTGTACCTCTTTAAATAATTTATTATAACGAGTTTTTTATATCTGAACATACTCAAAAGTCTCATATATAAATTGTAATAAAGCGAAATACGAGAAAAATTAACTTTTTAATTAGTCCCAAAAAAATTAACGAATAATTAAAATCGGTTTACATCCAACGCAAAAATTCTTTAGCTCATACAAAAAATTTTATTTTGGTTTAAAGAATTGAATAAATTAATGTAATACGTATGTTTTCATTCATAAATAAATAATTATGCCTTACCTGCAACTGTAGTTTGCCTCTTGGGTTGCAGGGGAAGATACAGCTGAAATATGTACCTGCAAACAAAAAAAAAACCATTAATCTAAAGATTCATTATTATTATTAGACTTGCCTATCAAATTAACAAATTGCCTGAAATCATGAAAAACATTTTTGCTTCTCATTTGACTTTGAACGATGATGAACGTTGTTTCATCCAAAAATGAGCGATTTGTGCATTTTAATGCTTAAGCGTTCAACCAGCTAATCTAAACCTCGCCGACGGAGAAACAAGTCAAGGTAGGAGAAAAGCAAATCGCCGGACAACTTGACAAATCTGCCAGTCGTTTTTGTCTATTTTCACCGAAAGATGCCACCACGTTTGTTTCGCGCGCGTAAGGTAGTCGAAGACCGTAAAGCCCTACCTACTCTCCAAATTCGGTTAAAATCGGCCAATGCGTTCTCGAGTTATTCCAATCTTTCATTGTTAGGAAGTGCAAAGTTTCCAACTTTGATCATCCTTGCTTACTTCCTATTAGGAAATCAATGAAAAGCCGGCAGAGGCGACACGCTTAGGGCCGGCGGAGATGTCATGAAAATATGTACTTAGATTATTTTATATTTATGGTGAGTAAAGATCCTCGGGAGGCGCCACACCGCCATCTTGCAGGCAGGCTACCTCGGCGATAGCTCTTGGCGTAGTCGTCACCGCCAGTTTAAATCAGAAAATGAGAAAACGTCAGCAAGCCACGTATTGACATTTTTTCAACTACTCAGAAACAAAATCGCATTCGAGCGCCCATCAAATTCCACCCTCTTCTATTCCAACCGCGCGCCTCTGAATTTCAATTTCAAAGTCCACCCCAAATGCACGACTATGACCTTTCACTTTCTATCTTTTTCCCCATTACTCTGCAGTTCGTAACTCCAGAGTCGCATCCCCATATTTCCTCAACTTCTAAATTTTCTTTCTCTATTACTCTATAGATAGCTACAAAGCCACATACCGACATCTCAAATTCTCCGGAAAACATCGTAAAGCCACCCTTCCAGCCGTAAGCTTATGAATTTTAAGTTTGTTTCTGGTTGCTCCAGTGATTCTATGAACCCCTTGGATGCTTTACAATGCAGCACCCTTAGTGCAAACCCCAATAGATTTTGTCAATTTAGTCGCAGGCTCTTCACCTCTACCTACCCTCCAAGTTTGGTCAAAATCGGCCTACTCGTTCTTTAGTATTGCCGTATGAATGTCCAGAGAGGTATTACCTGCCAGAGCTCATGAGTCAAAATCGGTCCGGCCCGACTTCGAACAAAGTTTATGCGGACCAAAACAAACCCGGTAATTTCTTGATTGGACGAAATACAAGACGGAAAAGCTCGAAAGGCCGAGAAGTTTAAAAAGCCCGACAACTACATCAGTCCGAAGGGCCCTAACAGTCTGACATATGTATATGGCCTGACACGCCTGAGAGGTTCGACAGAACGAAAAATCCAAATACTCCGATAGATCCGGAAAGAAGAGAACTCTAAAAGGCTCGACAGGCCTGACAAGCCCGAAAGGTACAGACAGCCCGATAGACCCGAAAGACCCAAAGGGTAAAAAAATATGAAAAGTCCGACGGTGCAACAGGCCCTAGAAGCCCAAAAATCCCGACAAACCCGTATAGGCTGACAGGTCCGAGAGGTCCAAACGGCCCGTTAGACCCGAGAGACTCGAAGAGCCAATAAGTCTGAAAGGTCAACACTAGGATCCGACAGGCCCGAGAAGTCTAAAAAACACGAACCGCCCGACAGACCCGAAGTGCCGAGAAGTCCAAAAACCCGACGGCCCGTGGGATCCAGACAGCCTGATAGATCTAAGAACCCTGAAGGTTCGAGAAGTTCAAAAGCCCGACGATCCGAACAGTCCGACAGGCCTGAGAAATCCAAAAAGCTCGACAGACCTGCATGACCTGACAGGCCTAAAAGATCCAAATGGCACAATAGACTCAAAATGCCAAAAAATCTAAAAGATCCAATGGCCGGCGAGATTCAGACAGCCTGATAGATTTGAGTTTAAAAACTCGGCGAGCCGAACAGTTCGACAGGCCTATAAAGTCCAAAAAGCCCAAAACAACCGTTATGGCCTGACAGGTCTGAGAGGTCCAAACTTACCAATAGACGAGAAGTCTGACAGGCCAGACCCGTATGACCTGATAAGCCCGAGAGGTTCAAACGGCCTATAGGTCCAAACGGCCCGATAGGCTCGAAGAGCCGAAAAGTTCAAAAGACTCCACGATCTGTGAGATCCAGACAGCCTGATTGATTTGAGGAACCCAAAAGGCCGAGAAGTCTAAAAGCTCGACGGCTCGAAAAGGTCCAAAACGTCCGACAACCCCTAACAGTCCGACAGACTGGCATGGCCTGACAGAACCAGAAGGTCCAAATTTCCTATTAGACCCGAGAGACCCAAAGGGCCGAGAAGTCTGAAAGGTCCGTCGGTTCAACAGGCCCGAAAAACTAAAGAAACACAGACCCGTATGACTCGCCAGACCCGTATGACCTGACAGGCCCAAAAGGTCCAAACAGCCGATAAGCCCAAAGAGGCGAGAAGTCCAAAAGACCCTACGATCCGCAAGATTAAGACAGCCTGATAGATCTGAGAAACCCGAAGGGCAGAGAAGTCTAAACGCCCGACGACCCGAACATCTGACAGCCCCTACCATTCCGACAGACCCGCGGCTGACAGGTCCGAGAGGTCTAAACGGCCCGATAGACCCGAAGGGCCGAGAAGTTTGAAAGACCCGACGGCCCGCAAGATTCAGACAGCGTGATAGATCTAAGGGCCAAAAAGTCGAAAATCCCGACTACTCAAACGGTCCAACAAGCCCGAGACGTCCAACAGCTCAACAATCTTGACAAGCCCGAACGACGTTATTGATCAGATGTAGGCCAAAAAAGCCCGATAAATTTTTAAACTGAGGAGTAGCATGATCCGAACCCAAACTTTAGTCCAGACTAGAAAACCCAGGCCGTGCAGGTTTCTACTGCATTGTTAGGAAATAACTTGGAAGTGAGGCTTGTAGCTTTAGCTTTAAGTTAATTTTATAAAATTGTACTTGGTAGTTACAAGTGACTAGAGTATTTGCACTTGTACATACTATATTCGTCAGTAAAAACACCCTCGATTTTTGGTCACTATAATAGCTCGTGTGAATTCGTAAAAAACCCTAAATAACTTGTCTGACTTAGCACAAGAACCTTTTACTTCGGGTCAGGACGAAAATATCCCGCCGGATCAGTAAGAAACCTCTTGGCTTCGGCTGACTACAAGAACACCGCGACTGAGTTTATAAGAAAATTCAATACTTTGGCTCTGTAGAATATACCGTCCAAGATAGTAAGATAACTTTAGGCTTCGGCTCAGTACAAGAATAGAGGGTGCGAGTCCGTACGAAAATCACCTACTTTCGTTCAGTACCCTGTCCAGGTCAGTAAGAAAATCCTTGGCTGCGGCTCAATACGAGAACATTCCGTAAGGAAATTCTTTGCTTCGGTTTAGTACAAAAATATCCAGGCCGAGTCAGTAAAACTCTCTCGGTTTTTGGTCAGTAACCGTAGTCTTGATAACTCATTGATAACCTTCAAGTTTCTAAATTTTGGCTGCAGATAGCATGAGACCGAATAAATTGAAGAGGCATTTAGAAACCCTGCACAAAGAATACATCGGTAAGCCCCGTGAAACTCAGACTTTTCCAAAAACGGAAGTCAAATTTCCACAAAGTTCTCATGCTAAATGAAAGAGCTTTATTGGCACCTTACTAAGGGGCTTATAAAATAGATAAATTTAAAAAATCACATACAATTTCAGAGCTGCTTATTCTACCAGCCGCTATAGACATTGCAGAAACAATGTTTGGTGAAAGCTATGCTAAACAACTAAAGAAGATTCCTCCATCAGGCGATATAATTTGGCGAAAAATTAACGATATATCTGTGAATATTTAGCAACAGCTTGAATCTGAATTAGTTGAAAAATTATTTGCCATACAACTTGATGAAGCAACAGACAGCAGTAACGATTCCCATTTGATTTACTTCTATCTAAAGCAATATGCCTGCTCTAGACTAATCAAAAAGACAACAATGAGATTAGGAATAAATAAGTTAAATTTACAAGCGAATCTTCTTAATAAACAGATGACGATTAGAAAAAAAAACAGATGTGATTTAAAGTAAATTTCATAATTCAAAGATAAAACGTAGAAAAATAGAAAGAGATTTCAACGCCCGTGAAAGAAAGTAACCTGTAAAATCTTCAATGATAGAGTTGAAATATAAATGAATTTGACTTAAGTGTCTAAGAATAAAAGTAAAGTTATGATAATAAAAACAGAAATTACAAGAATATCTAGAAATTCACATCGATACTAAAACATAAAAAGAGAAATCACTGATCACTAATGGACTGTAGAGTAGAGCACTGCATCAATTATACATGTCAATTACTACTGACAGATAAAGAGAAAAAGGCAATATCAGCAGTTTAATGGAAAATCTGATTGAAAATAAAATAATGAACAAAGAAACAAGAGCGTAAAATCCAAAATGTTTATTTTTAGAAACACAAAAAGAGAGTTAACCATTTTGTGATGAAGATAAAGCCTGTACCTTTTAAATAAGGCACTGTTGCGTACACACGCGTCTAATCAAAGTGTACCAGTCCAATAATGTAGCCTAAAGGTATGAATCCTCACAAACGCCTACATAAGATTAACAATAATTTTAAAAATTAGCATTTCAGCAGCAACAGTAGTAGTCGGTGATTTTCACTTTTGCCTTATAATTCTATTCATTATCGCATTAAATAATAAAAGCTTTCAGCTGTGTTCCCGTTGGATACCTGTCATGCTAATAACCGCCGGATGAATGCGCGCCACCCACTTTTTCCTTTGTTTCAACTTCTGTGTTAAACTTTCGTACAACTTTGTAATTCTTAAAGGGCTTTTTTAATTTTTTATTATCCGCTCATTTTGATGAAAGCTGTAATTAGGTTTTAACATTATTCTTTCATATTTATACACACAATCAACTTATTTTCAGCATAATTTCTATTGTTCGCGGTTTATTTATATTCTTTCGGCTTTACTTTGCTTGTATTGTCTGGAAAAGCTTTCAATTATGGTTCCAATAATATTGATTATTTGATAAAATCTGAGGCATATTTTATTAAAAATTAGAACATTCGTCTCCTATTTATCATTTTATCTACAATGTGGTAGTATGTAAGACTTTCATAATATCATAATCAAGGCGTCCCGCTTTTTACTTTAAATTTTTTATTTTTTATTTTTATTTTATTTTCTTCTTTTTGTAATGATCAACTACAATAAATTAAATAAAAATTGAAAAAGAAATAAAAAAAGAATTATAAAGTATCAGGGGGGATTTGAACGTCTGACCCCTTGACTATGAAGCAGGCGAAAGTTTGCATTTGTTAAAACTGTCGAATTGCAAAATTTGCATTACAGCAGCTCCCAGCCTCTTCGATTTCACAAACTGTCTAATAAGTCGTTTCCAGACGTGCTTCTCTTTGTGCATATTTTGATTGATTGCAATCTTCGTGACAACTAAAAATGTCAGTTTTACGGGTACAAATTAGAGCCCTGCATGGGCCGAGATTCTCAGACTCAGCCCGACTAGGAGTAAACTTGACGCGGATCAAAAAACCAAGTAATCTTTTGATTGGCCAGAAAAGCCAGAGACCGCTAAATTACTAGAGAAGAGTGAACGATCCGACAAGGCCGGGAAGCCTGACGGGTGTGAGACTTTTGAACGACTTGAGAGGCCTTAACGGCCCGATAGGGGCAGGAAACCTAACAGGTCTCAGACCCTTAAGTGACTATAGAAGCCTGAACGACCCGATAGGGCCGAAAATCCTGACAGGTACTAGACCTTCAAATGACTAGAGAAGCCTGAACGACCCAAGAGGGTCAAAAAGCCTGACAGGTCTCAGACCCTTAAGTGATTAGAGAAGCATGAACGACCCGACAGGGTCAGAAAGCCTGACAGGTACTAAACCTTTAAATGACTAGAAAAACCCAAACTATCCAATAGGGGCGACAAACCTGACAGGTCCTGGACCCTTAAGTGACCAGAGAAGCCTGAACAACCTGACAGAGGCGGAAACCTCAACAGGTCTCAGACCCTTAAATAACAGGATCAGGAAACCTGACAGGTTTGAAACCCTTGATCAACTCGAAAGGCCCGAACGATTCGACAGGGCCGAAAAGCAAGACAAGCCCGAGACCCTTAAACGATTCGAGAGACCCAAAAACGCCGGAAAGCCTGACAGGTTCAAGACCCCTGAACAGATCCGAGACCCTTAAATGACCAGAGAAGCCTGAACAACCCGACAGGACCAAAAAGCCTGACAGGTCCCAGACCCTTAAGTGACTAGAAAAGCCCAAACGGCCCAATAGGAGCGACAAGCTTGACAGGTCACAAACCCTTAAGTGACTAGAGAAGCCTGAACGACCCAAGAGGGCCGAAAAGCCTGACAGGTCTCAGACCTTTAAGTGACTAGAGAAGCATGAACGACCCGACAGGGTCAGAAAGCCTCACAGGTCCAAGACTTTTAAACGACTCAACAAGTCCAAAAGACCCGACAGAGCCAGGAAGCCTGATTAATCCAAGACCCCTGAACAGATCCGAGACCCTTAAATGACTAGAGAAACCTGCACGATCCGACACAGCCGGAAAGCCTGACAGGTCCCAGGCCCTTAAGTGACTAGAGAAACTTGAACGAAAAAGGCTCACAGGTCCGAGACTCTTGTACGACTTACGAAGTCCGAACGACCCGACAGAGTCATCAAGCCTGACAAGTCTCAAACTCATAAATGATTAGAGAAGTCCAAACAACCTGACAGGGGCAAAAAGCCTAATAGACCCAGACCTTTAAATGACTAAAGAAGCCCGAACGACCCGATAGGACCGGGAAGGTTGACAGGTCCCAGACCGTTAAGTAAGTGGAAAAGCCTGAACGACCCGACAGGGCCAAAAAGTCTGACAAGTCAGAGACCCTTAAGTGACTAGAGAAGCCTAAACGACTCGACAGGGCCAGAGAGCTTGACAGGTCCTAGACCTTTAGATGACTAAAAAGTCCAAACGACCCAATAGAGGCGACAAGCCTGACAGGTCCCAGACCCTTAAGTGACTAGAGAAGCCCAAACGATCCGACAAGGCCAAAAAGCCTGACAGGTCTCAGACCCTTAAGTGACTAGAGAAGTCCGAAAAATCCTTAAATGACTAAAGACGCCTGAATGACCCAAAATGGTCGAAAAACCTGACAGGTCCCAAACCCTTTAGTGACTAAAGAAGCCTGAACGACCCGACAGGGTCAGAAAGAAAAACAGGTCCTAGACCTTTAGATGACTAAAGAGACCTGAACGACCCTACAGGGCCGGAAAACCTGACATGTCCAAAACTCTTAAATGACTAGAGAAGCCTGAACGACCCGACAGGGCCGGAAAGCCTGACACGTTTGAGATCTTTAAATTACTAGAGCAGCCTGAACGACCTGAAAGAGCCGGAAAACTTGACAGGTCCTACTTGCTTAGATGACTAGAGAAGCCCAAACGGCCTGATAAATCCGGGAAGTCTGACAGATCCGAGATCCCTGAACGACTAGACAGGATCGAGAGGTTCCATAAGACCAAACAAACCGACAGGTAAGTAGTATCCTTTAAAACAGACGTAAACCTGAGCTTTGGACAGGGCCTGACCAAAAAATCTAGCCCGTGTAGGCTTCTACAACATAATACTATAATAATTTCCGCTTTGGTTCAGTATAAAAAAGATGCCCACTTCAGGTTCTGCGATAATTACGCTCGTCTGACTCAGTAAGACAAAATTCTCTTTGGTTCAGTGTGAACGAAGAGAAAGATTCTCGTGCTTGTACGGGTGAGTTCAAAAATAGCTCCTGTTCAAGTCAGTACGACAATTCTCTGACGCAGTTTACAACGAAAATAGCCGACAAGCTCGAACAGCTTGACAAGTGCGACAGACCGGAGAAACGCGAGAGGCCCGAACAGTCTGACAGACCTGAACGAATTAAACAACCCGATTGACATGATGAACGCCCGTAACCACGATAAATTCTTAAAAATGAGACCTGACCCGTACAAGCCTCTATTACATATACACATCTTTTAACCAGATAAGGCACTTTTCTGGAAATTCGATGGCTTGTTTGTACTTTTTTTGCATTGGAATCACTGTCTGATCTTCTGCAGTACAAAATTCTAAATTAGGAGTCTGCGACAAGCCTACCATGAGCATAGAGTCAAGATCCCTAATCAGATCGCCGTAGAGTCTCATTTGTTTTTCTATTGAGCATTCCGCAATGGAGCCACTTTGACTTCATTGGGTAAAAATCCTAACCGCTTTTTAAGCTTCTTGACCAGTGAACGAAAACTGGAAGAGATGTTCAGGTTTATAGTAATTGTGCCTTGGTCTTTCTAGCTATTTGATTAGCCGGTTTACCGTTACGGCCTGCTTCCATCACTCTCCGAGTTCTGGAATCTTCGAATAACGTTCGTGACAGTTAGAAGAATGACAAACCCGAATTTTCTAAATTTTGTGCACTATTTCGTCAGGACGAAGCGTTGAGTTTATTTTATTCAGTAATTGATAACAGTTTGAATTTTCCGGTCTTGTCGTGCCAGTCAAGCTGTTGGAACCTATAGAACCTCTTGAACCTATCGTGCCGTATGGATCCGTACGGCCCTTCGGGTCTGCTGGTCTCTTTGAACTTTTCGGCCCTTCGGGCTTCTTGGGTTTATCAAACCTGTCGGTCCGTTCGGGCCTGTGTGACTTTTTGGGCCATATGGGCCTGTCAAGCCGTTCAGACCTTTTAGACGTTTGGGCCGTAGGGATTGTCGTAAAGAATAGACGAATACACGTACAATACCATACAAAGCTAAACAACTAAAACACTTTAAACTCAAAATTGTTAATTAGTGAAGAAGGCACGTATTTACCTTCATGCGTTTTCGAATCATCTCAATTGGAAACTCAGGATTTAAGATTTCAGATTATTGTAGACATTATGATAATTTTTTTAAGGACTGAAAATAGATTTGTAATCAACAAACAGGCCTTTCCATGCGACTGAATAAAGTGTTCAAAGTGCAATTGTAGTTAGGAATAGCTTTAACAGAACTCCAAACTTTGTTTAATTCTATAATGCTATCAAAGTTATTTATATCAGACGAATCACCATATAAAGTAGGTAATTACATATATTGGAGTTTCTAAGACTGGGAACAACTGGAAATTTTATTTAAATTATTTTTTAAATTTATAATTCAATTCTAGTTACGACCTTTAAATGAAGAGTGTTTAAAATCTAAAAAATTAGTCCAACAAGCTCAGTACTGCAATGAACTTTGCTGCTAGTCTGAATTATTTGTTACAATTCCTGGCAAGTTACCACACACTGTAATGGCACACTTTTAGAATCAATTCTGTAACGTAGACAATGAACATGTTATTTTATTAACCTACAAGCTGTGTTATTTCATTGAGAAAATTACCATGAATATAACAAGTTTGATGTGAGAAAATCTCAAGTGGCACGAAGTCTCGGACCTGCTTGCATATTCACATCTAGCCGACAGCCATTTGGGTTGTCCGATTGTGGCTACAGATGTAAAGACAACAGACCGTTCGTTGCGCTGTGAGAACTTGAATGTAAGAATTCTTTTCGTTTCACTTGCAAATTAATATTTGTGAAGGTGTACATATCGAGTTGCATTTCAATTCAATTAAGCCCCGTCATTTGTTTCTAACACACAATTACACAATCTGGTGTGTAACAGAAATGAGATTATTGCTGTCGAGATTCTTAATATCAAAATTTTAAATGGAGCTTAATTTGAATTTTGGATTATCATATCGACATGATGTTAATTGACAATTCTTTCTAGTAGATCGTAAAAAGCGTAGCCAACAGATTTATGTATTGTACAATTTAGCCATCGTTACTTATATCTAGAAAGGTATGCCATTTCCTTCTAACAATCTTGCGTAAAAAATTCACTAATAAATGCCCGATTCTTTTGCTAAAAACTTTATTAATATTCAATTACGTAACGCTTTAAGAACTAAACAAAATAATGCTTTTGCATTGTCGATATACAACACAAAAACAACAATCTGCTTACGAAGCAGTTTACGTAGTGCCTCCCAGAGCTAGTTCGGAGCGCAGACACCATGAAAAACTCAGCCCGCGACGAATTATAGTCAACGGAACACCGCAGCATGTACAGAACGACCCGGAAAAAAATAAATGGTAAACACTCCTTAGAATAAAAGGAAAAGTAAACGAAATGTAATAACTACATGCACCTATTCCAATGTAAAACTAGAGCTAGGCCCTCTAGGCTCTCCCTGCACCTGGAAGCCATTTCTCCATCACACCTAACAGTCAAAGTCCAATTTAGATACGATCAGCCATTTCTGAGATACAGAATATCTACAAAAAAAAAAAAAACAAAAGATGGTCAGTGTTTTCCCGGATCGTCTGAAAGCCATTACCCCACCCAACCTAGCAATGAGAGTTCCATCTCGATAGAACCAGCCGTTTCTGAGATATGGAATATCCGACAAATCAGAAAACAAAAAACCATCGGAAGCATCCCGGTAGTTTAAACGGGCGTTCTATTGTCCGCCATTAGAAAACGAAAAAATCCGAAATTGATAGATACGATGACCCAGATATGCTGTCTCTCTCTCTCTCTCTCTTCTTTTCCCTCTCTTCTTTTTCTCTCTAAAAGCAAAACGAAAGAAATAAAACACAATCGCCACAAGCTTCCCATTAAAAATCAAAAATTTACGAAAAGAGAAACAGAAAAACACCCGACGCACAATTCGCCACAATCGCGTTCATCGCATCCGAACGAAACACTATAAGCGATCGTCCGTTTCCGTGCAACTCCACCACCTAGGTGAAACAATCACCGAACCCCAAGCCCAAGCTGACCTCTTCGCTGCCACTCTCCAAAATATTCATCAACCACCTGCCGATCATCACTTCCATACAGTCAATGATCAAATCGAAAACATGCCCGAAATCCACCCCCTGGTAATGGTCCCTCCCTCTACCCCCCTAGAGCCGCCCCCGCCCGAAATTGTAGCCACAATCCGAGAGGAAGGCACAACGGCCGCCATTTTCTCAGGCAAAAACTCCGCCCCGGGCGAAGACACCATTACCAGAAGGGCTCTGCGTCACCTTCCACAATCAGCCATTAACCTCCTAACCCTCATTTTCAATAGCTGCCTCCTAAGCGGTTATTTCCCGTCTTCGTGGAAAACCGCCACTGTGATCATGGTCCCTAAACCTAACAAACAGGCCTCCGACCCAAACTCATACAGACCGATCGCCCTCCTAAATGTCATGGGTAAGACTTTCGAGAGAATCCTCACAGATCGACTCATCGACTTCCCCACCGAGAATAATATCATCCCCGATCTCCAGTTCGGATTTCGAACAGGCCAATCGACCTCTGACCCAATCCTCAGCCTACACACTGACGTCAGCATCGCCATCAACTCCGGTCACTGCACCATTGCCACCTTCCTCGACATAGAACGGGCATTTGACAAAGTCTGGCACGAAGGACTTCTTTCAAAACTCATTCGTGCCAACGTCCCCCTTCCATTCGTCCGCCTCATTAACAGCTATCTTTCCCATCGCCAACACAAAGTCCGAGTCGGTCAAAACCTTTCTAAATCATTCACCCCCCTTGCGGGGGTTCCCCAAGGGTCAATTCTCTCACCCACTCTGTTCAACTTGTACTGCCATGACATCCCGCCACCTCAACACCCCAACGCCCGTCTGGTCCAATACGCGGACGACACTGCTCTCTGGGTGTCAGCCGGGACCACCGCCATCGGCGCCAAGATCCTCTCCCGGGAACTCTCCCGGCTGGAGGCTTGGCTCCGACGGTGGAGAATCAAACCCAAACCATCTTATTTCGCCACAGGTACTTCACTCAAGCCCTTCGCCTTAAACCCGACAATATTCAATTGGACCTCTGGGATTCCCCACTGGAGCTTTCACCCTCCATAAAATACCTTGGGATCACGTTTTCATTTTCTCTTTTGGACAGAGGAGATGCAACACTGCCTAAAAACAGTCCAACAGCGCAGCGCTCTCCTCTCGAAGCTCCGGGGTGGCATTTCAGGTTGCCACCCCCGTACACTTCTCCATACCTACAAAACGTTTATCAGGCCAGCCATAGACTACCGTTTCACCTGTTTCTCCACAGCCCCCAACCATCTAATCAATCGCCTCCGGACCAAGGAGAGGGCCATCTGTAGAAGGATTTCACCCCTCCGGTGAAGTCTGCGACCTCGCCGGGATCCCTCCTATAGACGCGCGCCTCGAATTCCTCAGAGATCGCTTTGTCACTAAAGCCATTAACCTAAACAAAACCTCCACCCTAGAGGTCCTGCACACTCCTCCAGGCAACTATCGCCAGAAACCCCGTGCAAAAGTAAAGCACCCCCCAACTAGACTTCTGCAAAACACGCAGAACCTTCCTCCTGCCCTACAGGAGGTCCTGGATTCTACCCCACTAGCCTATCGCTAGCCTACTCGAGCCACAACAATGTCACCACCCACTCAACCAAATTCGCCATTTCCTTACGGAAGCTTCCCCCCAGGTCCACATCTGTTCTCGCCGGGGTTTTCCGTGGTTTCCCCCGGCGGTGAAGGCAAATGCCGGAACAGCTACAGCATCAGTCCACGGCACACTAATCACATCTAGACACCACTACACAAACACATACACACCGTTACACAACACACTACACGAACACGAACACGAACACCAACACCGTTCTGAGGGAGCCGTTTTTTCCACCCCTGTCTCTCGAGGCCAAGAAGATCACCGCTCTAGAGATGCCGCATCAACCACCTCAACCAGACCATCACCATACCCTTGCGCCGGCGCTGCCCCCCCTTCTCCGGGGCCCTTGCCTCCTCGCCGCACCTTCACTTCAAATACCATGCCTCCACCGATGCGTCCGGACGTTGCGTTCTGCCGCCAAAATTGGGCTTAAGAGAAGCTAAAGAGCTTCTAAAGCCGGTACCATGTGCACCAATCGTTGATTTCTGTCTGTCTGTGCAACTCCATAAAGCTCGTTAATAAGATGGAGAGGCGCGCCGTCGTCTTTCGAAACTTCTGCAGCGTCCGACGGCAAACTCCTGGTGACACCAACTGCCTGTTGCGATGCTTTCCCCTCCCCACTTCGTTAAGCCGTCGCGGCTGCACCTCTCGCTGCCATCGCTTGGAAGGAGGTCTGGGTAGCAACGCAATAAGAGAGATACGTCCTCTATGTCTTTTAATATCATACTAGAGCTGGTGCAGGCAAACCTGCGCTACTGCTCCACTTCTAGGCACTCGCTTAACCGCTTTCCGGCTTTGCTCGAAGACGAAGCCTGCGGCGTCGCCTCGTCATACCTGCAGCGCTCTGACTTTTTAAGTCTCTCGGACTAACAAAGGTTTGCTTTCGTTTACAGACGCGTCGCACACGGTCCTTAAACTCGGCAACATCTAACGTGTCTAGATTATTACGGCTCTGTAGCATCCGCCGTTCCCAAGATACGTCTCTCGTTTTGAGTGCTCCCAGAAGCGTCTAAACTACATATATCGAGCAAACTTCTGCCAGCGAAAAATTCAAATGCGGGCGGTCCCGCGTGCACTGGTCCTCCGCCTCCCCCAGTGCTTGAGTCGCGTCTCTCTAGGATCGCCCGTTTCGGAGATGTGGACACCCAACCGCAAAAAACCTAATGCGTGCTTGTCTCGTTGTAACGTCTAAGATATATCTATATATACGCCTCCTTAAGCGCGACGTGTTAGAAGATTTCGCCGTCCGTCTGCGACAGCACGCGATGCCGTCTTTTTGTTGCGACGGCCGCGCCATCTCCTTTCGCGATCCCAAGCGTCGCGTGGCTCTTCTTCACCCTCCACCTGAGGAGATACGTACAGATGCTTGGGTGCGAGCGCATAACATACAACTTTCAATTCCCTCGTTGGTTACAATATAAATGGGGCGAATTTGGACCCATCTGATACCACTCTTTGCAACTAAAACTCGATGTTGGCGACAACGACATATTATTGTTACATATGACACATGCATGGTTTATGTTTTATGTATAAAATTAAAACATCCCGTTTCAAAAATGTAAAAGGTGCTTTTACATATTAGTAGTACAATTAAACGATAAACTAAACATTAGTAAAGCTATGGACTTAATAAATTCAGCCGCGACAGCAAATCTGCTAACGGTCCTTGGCTCGGAAATTATGAGTGACGCGAAGGTACTATTCACCACCAAAATCGAATCGACGAGATATTCGACATCTACGTTCCAGAAGACTGTCCGATCCTTCACAGAAAACTCGACTTGATTTGATTAAGTTCTGTCTTTTTCAGAAAAGTCAGATTTAAAAGTTCTTAACCCCAGAACCGAAGTTGCAATTGCAACATATCCAACGACGAGTCGATCCCTCCAACCCGTCTGGTCACCAGTCTGTGGTGTGCGTTTGTTTGGGAACGCGTTAGAAAGAAAAAAGAGAATTCGTATTCTTTCGGACGGATTTGCCGTCCTAAGAGGTCAACTTTTGGGCCAGAAACGAAAATACAAGAGAAACCACTGTGCAAAATATTACAAGGACAAAGGAGCCAAAGAGGCTTACACAATAACCAGAACGGATTTAGGTAGGGAAGGTCTACGAAAAATGCGATTAATCGGGCTCTTGATTTCATCAAAACATCTAATGAAATATATGTCGCCAGTCTGTTCGTCGTTATCTCAGGAGCTTTTGACAACCTCTGGTGGCCGGCATTGTTTCGCTGACTTTGGGATTTCCGGTGTCTGAAGGCTTTTTATGAGTGCTGTCGGGATTGCTACGCCGGACGTCCGGACGGAAAAATCTCCAAAAGGCTAACTAGCGGCTGCCCGCAAGGGTCGGTCTGTAGTCCTGTCTTTTGGGACGTTGTCATTAAAGCACTGCTTCAATTTCTAGACGAAGATCAATATGCAGCCGAAACCACTGCATATGCAGACGATGTGATGATCATAATTGAAGGCGACTCAAGACAAGCTATCGAAATGCGAAGACAGCTGAAAGGTTGATGCAATCAAGTCAAGTTGAAAATTTCTCCAGATAAAACAACATACGCCTTGATGAAGAGAAACCTGCAAAGAGATTCTCTCATTAAGGTTGGCGATCAGAGAATAATACGACAAGGAACTGTAAGATATCTCAGAGTTATACTTTGTGAGAAACTCAACTTGCATGATCACATAGATAAAGCCTGCATCCGAGCAACATCTGCGATGCAGAAAATAGCAACTCTTTCACAAAGGCAGTACAAGATTCCAATAATATGTGTCCGTTTGTATCCGAACGTTGTGCTCACCTCCATCATCGGGTACAGCGCCCGTGCACGAGCACATAGGTTAAACCAAACAGTCAAGCCACGAGAGCAAGACAACAAGGTAAATTAGAAATAATAAGAGCCAAAGAGAAAGTATGACAGGAAGTCTGTGAAGATCTCAATAGGGATATCTGGAGCTGGGTTATAAAATCGTCACCAAGAAACTTAAAAAAACGACAAACGCTAAGTTAAATAAAGAGAAAGCCCAAAAGGTTATAGAGGAATTATTCCCTACCCATCCAATAAACATATAGACAGTAGAGGATTATGAAATTAATGAACCAGAGCCTATAACACTGGAAGAGGTAGAAGAAGTCAAGAGTTGCATAAAAGAAAAAAAAAGCCGCCGGTCTAGATCGAATCCCATCTAAAATCATCGAGGTGGCAATAGCGAAAATCCCTGAAAAATTCGCTTATTCACTATTAAGGGAAGGAAGATTCCTAACACAGTGGAAAACGTGAAGATTGGTCCTATTGAAGAAACCAAAAGAGCCCGAAAACCTAGAACCCAAATACAGGCCCATATACCTAATAGACGTGATAGCTAAAACCTTCGAGCGCGTAATCGTTGGAAGGTTAAAAGAAGAGACGGATAAAATAACCTGTCGCAGAGAATTCCCGCGGCTATATGGTGTTTACGATTCCTGACGGATTATATCGTTTTAAAGTTATGCCTTTTGGGTTGACCATTACCCCCGCCACATGGCAAACTCTAATGGATACTGTCTTGAGAGCCGACTTACAGCCGTCAATCCTAATTTACCTAGATGACGTTATTGTTGTGTTTCAAGATTTTGAATCTCATTGGGCTCTCTAAAAACCGTTTTTGATCGACTTGTGCAGGACTTGTGGTTAGTCTTGGTAAGTGTCAGTTTTGTCGTTCGCAGCTCAAGTACTTGGGTTTTGTAGTTGGTGAATTAAGATTACGTCCCGATCCTGATAAGGACCAGGCAATTCTGGAAGTATCTCCTCCTACCAACATTAAAGAAGTTAGGCGCTTCGTGGGCATTGCTTTTTGGTATCGTAGGTTTGTGCCCCAGTTTTCTACCATAATTGCTCCATTGACTAATTTCATAAAATAGAAAGCAAAATGGTCTTGGTCGTCGAAGTGCGATAGAGCCTTCGCCACTTTGAAAAAATATTTGGCTACCGCTCCTATGTTGGCTAGGCCTGGTCTTGAACGCACCTTTTATCTTCAGACCAATGCTTCGGCATATGGTGTCGGTGCCGTGCTTAGTCAATTTTTTTAAGACGAGTTCACGACAACAAACTCTTTGAATTTACCAGGTCTTGCTATCCCGATCTGGATCCTGCAAACCAAGAGTGGAGATCAGTTCCTCCTAAATATCAGCGTTTGGGCATTATTAGTTCTGCCCATGATGAGTCCACTAGTGGTCTATCTAGTATTTCAAAAACCGTGGTCCACGTTTCGGCTAGGTATTACTGGCCCAAATTACGTTCAGACGTCGCTAAATATGTTCGTCACTGGGCTACGTGTCTTAGCACCAAGCCTGATACGCAACTTCCAGCTGGTCAATTATTGAGTAAAGTGGTTGGCTGACCTTATTGGTTTTTTACCACGTTCTTCCAAGGGTTATACTTTTATCTTGGTCGTTTGCGATACCCTTAGTAAATTTGTTCTTTTGTTTCTTTTGCGTTCCGCTACTGCTTCCAGTGTAGCTCAGGTTATGAAGGATCATGGTTTCTTATGTTCGGGGCTTCCAAAACCCTGATAGTTGACAATGGAGTTCAGTTCAAGAATATTCTATTCCAAGGTTTAGCTAGTTCATCTACCCTATAATGCTCACTATCACCCGCAATGTAACCCTACGGAGACAGTGAACCGTGTGATTAAAGGCATGTTGAGGGCTTATGTCCAAGACAATCATAGAAGCTGGGCCCAGTATCTTCCTAAAATGGGTTATGCTATCCGTTCCGCTAAACATGAAGTCACTGGATTAACTCCCAACTTTGGCAATTTCGGTCGTGAAGTGTTGTTGAAAGGTGATGATGATAATTCCATTTAATCCGAATCCGACTTTCCCGTTATCAATCCTGCTCGCAGGAGATTAACCTTCTCAGATCTCTATAAAGATGTTCAAACGCGCATCTGTAAATCTCATGAACCTAGAGTACGACACTACAACCTTTGACCTGACCTTCGACATCGTCCTGAGAACTTTGATGTTAACCAAAGAGTTTGGAGGAAAAACCATGTTCTTTCTAATGCTTCAAACCAATTTACGGCTAAATTAGCCCCAAAATATGTGGGACCATTTACTGTTTCCTGAGTTATCTCTCCGTGGATTTACGAGTTGGTAGACGTTGCTGGGAAGGTCGCGGTTTGGCATGCCAAAGATTTAAAGTCGCATCCTCCTGACAAAGGCTAGTTATCTATTTTCGAGTTTTGTTGTGGCATGGCGTGGTCTCGGGTTACTCTTGTTGTGTGTTTTGGTGGTTGGTTAGGCGGCAGAGTAGGTCCTTGTTAGAGTTTTCTTTAGGAACATTATGAGTGGGCTTTGCTTATGTTACCTTCTTGTGGCGCCCGTAAGGGATTTATACCTGCCAAGCTCTGCTAGAGACCTTCGGGTATAAAATGGAGCTCTGTGTAGCTTTTTTTGTTTCTAGGTCTACTCGTAGAGGGTTATCCTTCCTTGCCGGGTCTAGTTCCGACCTTTCACTTAGGTCTATGTGCGCTCCTTCTATTCTCTTTTTCTTTTGTGTAACTGTGTGTGAATGTCCCACTCGCTTCCTTACTCTTCTTTTCCATTTAGCCTTTCCTCAATAATTCGATACTGTGGAAATGCATTTGACGGAAGTATTCTTATGTGTCTATTTTTTTAAATGTTGAGATTTTTGTAATTGAATGCGTTCGCGTGCTTGCGTGGTTAGCTACTCCACGTTAAAAAGTTGGTGCTTTGCAGAGGAAAGACTGCCTCGGGCACCCCTTCTGGTGTAAGTGGAGTTGCGATGCTTTGCTGATTTGCAAAAGTTTCTGGTTGGTCGCCTTGTTTTGTGAGAGTTGTCTTTCCCTCGGGGATATCAAAGGCTGTCTCGTGTTTGTGTTATTTCAGTCGGGCTTGGGTTATCTAGTTCTAGGTTGTTTTTGGTTTTTTTGGACACTCCGTCCGGTTGGGTTCTTGGGGGCTGGATAACTCGCTAGGTCTTTACCGGTAATCAGGGTTTCTTTTGTTGGGACGCTGCAATGTAGGCTGTTACTGATTGTGTTTATCAGCTTTCTCTTAACGGACGACGCTGCCCTTCCATCGGCAAGCGACCGTGGTCGGTATGGGATCTACTATTGTACTGTCACTGCAAACCAAACACCATTCTGGTGATTTCGTTTGTTATCTTTTGGAAATTTGAGTTAAATTTTGGGGTTAGGTTTCTCGTTGTTTGTCGTCTTCGTCCTACGTTCGAGTCCTATAGTAGTTAGGATTGTTACGTTTCTTTGGAAACTTCCCTGTATACCTATTGAAAATTATTCCTATGTATTGAAGTATGAAATTTGAGGGAATATGAGGGACATGCGGTGATAGCGTCGTCACTGTATGTTTGGTCTTCGCGGTGGAAGCTATCTAGCCACGATTCGGTTCGGATTATTTCACCGCGAATATATTGATTGCGAGTTATCTTGCCTTTTTGGTTTTTTTTTGTGGAGTGTTTCCAATTTCCAACATTTTTGGGATTTGAGAATACAGTTCTCGGGTATGTGCTGACTAGCGTTGTCAATATAATCTTCCAATATGTTCTTTCTTTTTTTAGGAAGGCTTGCATAATTGCTCTTAGCAATTACTTCCTACACTAATCGTATAAGCCCACCTACATCTTGGTAATTGAGGAATTTTTGTAATCATAAGACCGTTTTATAGCGAGGGTGTCTTGTTTCAGGACTTTTTCCTTTTGGTTCTTCTCTCTTCTTCACATCACCTTCTGTTGGATTTTCCATAATCGTCGGCGTTTGTAGATCTGTTATAAATCTTGATTTCAAAAACAGATTATACTGCACAATAAACTTCAATAATAATTTACTACTCTTGAAGTTACTGTCGCGTAGCGCCGGTATAAAACTGATATACGTATCGGTAATACTGAGAAACTGCAGTTGTAATAAATTCTAGAAACCTACAATAGCCAAAAGCACTAATCAGAAGTGCCGTAAAGGCCATAAAAAAGAAAACTTTTAAACGAGGTTCATGTTAGTTTCCCAATTCTGTTCTAGCGAATGGTGGAAAATTATATTTTGCTGTATTTTCAAACTATACAATTGTAAAATAGGCGGCAACTAATTCACAGTCATCAGAATTTCCTTTCCATTCTCCGTACGAGCCTTTCAGTGCGAAATTTCTATTCATAAGCCATTTCGAACGGCTGAAATTGAATGAAGGATCTTATCACAGCAAAATCATGACCGCTACTACAGTTTAGAGATTACAAACTTCCAATTAAGAAGCATTTGCAAGCAAATTAAGGTTCAGAATTGGTTACTTACACAATACACATGGTGCACATCTAAAATTAGCAATTCTTGTTTAACATAAAACTCATTAATAATAAATTGCAAACCTTCAACTTTAAATTGGACATTCTTTTGTTTCGTCTTGATTAAAAAAAGGAATGCAAATATTGTGGAATCTTAAAAACTTGCTTCACTAGTGATTCAATTATTAAGAAAACATGTTAATTCGAAATGTAAAACTAAAAGGGGATATCCCCTGAATAATTAAAGTTGGTTTTATTCAAATCAGAAACTTCTAATTAAAACTTTATTTTATAATTCAAGAGAAGTTTTAGTACTTTGCATCTTTTTTGAATATCGTTTCAGCAATTAAAAGCATGAATTAAAAATTAAAGAAGTGTCTTTAAAATAATTAGTGCGGAGAAAATGTGAAATGTACAGGGTGTTCTTTATTAAATTCTTAGATACATATCTTTGCCTCGATTTAATCAACCTGGTGCAGGGTGGATGTAATTGGTTGTAATTATGAGAAAATAATGAAAAATCCTTTTCGTGACCGCAGGTCACTTTTGATCATATCAAATTTTTTTTCAAAAGTAAAAATTAAGACAGAGGAAAAATTAAAATTCTTTGAACTAGTTACAGTCAGTTTTGTATTTGAAATCCTACAGGAATACAATCAAGAATTAGAAAAAAATTAAAGAATTTTACAAAAAAAAACAGTTTTTTAGATTTTGCTTTGAAAACTCACGTAAAATATATTCCAACTTGAGCGATAAATATTTCTAATCAGATATGCCAACTGGATTCTTTGATATGCAATGGCATTCAACCGTAGAAACCGCGATACGCGCCTTCAAAAAAATTGATTTTGTAGGCTGGTTTATACAGACTTAAAAACGATTCAATGTTCACACTGTTGGCATGCAATAAATCAACTATCAGCAAGAAGTGCAAATTTTTATAGAGTAAATGTAAAGTAAAACCGAACGAATCCTCAAAATGATTGTTATAAAACAATAATAAGTTACGCGCTGAGAAGCGCTTAGCCATCACATCTTTTCTAATAAGATGCTTTGCCTAGGATAGTTTATTTAAGTGAAATTAGAATCCAAAATTAAAATTTTCCTTATTAGATCTTTTTGTATTTTTCTTTAGTTTTATATTAACCAGATGTAAGATATGGTCAAGTGCTCCATTCAGCTCTAACGTTTGAAGGTTTTTCATTGTAAAATAAAAAAAATAGTAAATTTATCTTTTAAAAATTTTATTTTGCTCTTTTACGAACGAAATTGGCGCTGTCAAAAATCGAAGACAAAATAGCTTCGATTTGAATTTGTATTAGACTATTAGACATACTTAATTCATCAATTGACTCAGTGTCATTGTCTTTTTAGTTTAAAATCAAATAGACACCGGTAAGCAAGATTTTAGGCCAATACAAGCGACCGGTTTGAGGGTGTAGCCCCAACGGCGTTTAAAATTAGCTCATTGAGATGGTTAAAGGATGGCTTAGCCCGACCATAGTTCGCTGCAGGTGGCCTATAACGTATATACTATTTTCAGAAGGTTAGTTGAAAATATAGATGACCAGCGGTAGATTTACCCTTTTTGCAAAGTTGTTGGAGGGTGAACCCCGACTTTAGGCTACTGCAGGTGATTTGAGGAGTATTTAACTTTCTTAGGAGGTTGACGAATAGCGCAGCCAAACTTCTGTTTGTGTTAGTTCTTCAAAAAGATAAGTGGAGGGTGAAGGCCATCTTTCGGTCACTATGATAATATATTTACCTTTTATAGAAGTCTGATAGATGGCACAGTTTAGAATTCGGCCACCGCAGGTGGCCTATGGGATATTTACCGTTCTTGCAAAATTGGTGTAGGGTGCAATCCGACTTTAGGCCACTAAAGGAGGCTTGAGGTGTATTTAACCTTCTTAGGAGGTTGACGAAAAGCGCAGTCCAACTTCTGCTTGTATTAGTTCTTCAAAAAGGTAAGTGGAGGGTGAAGACCAACTTTCGGTCACTATGATAATATATTTACCTTTTCTAAAAGTCTGATAGATGGCACAGTTTAGAATTCGGCCACCGCAGGTGGACTATGGGATATTTACCTTTCTTGCAAGATTGGTGCAGGGTCAAATCCGACTTTAGGCTACTGCAGGTAGCCTGAGGTGTATTTAACTTTCTTAGGAGGTTGACGAATAGCGGAGCCAAACTTCTGTTTGTGTTAGTTCTTCA
>VTPC01001024.1:0-20272 GCA_011009095.1 Ignelater luminosus
GAGCACTCGCTTATGGGGAGGAGCTAGATATTAGTTTCTAAGATGCTACCGAGTGGCAGCACAAATCAGTTATAACTTGACTCTAAAACAACATTTTGTAGTTGCAAAAAAATGGATTGAAGTAATTTTTGTATAAACTCCAGATTTTAACTGTAGCATTACACATTAACAAACTATCATATAACCGAGGGAAATTTTCGTAAGTATTATACTTTTGCTGTAAATTAACGGCAAAGTTGATCGTTTGTATGTATTTAGCGTAGCTGATAATTTCCTAAAAAAAATAAATTTTTCAAAATTCCTCGGTTGTATCATAGCTTCAACTTTATTTTTGTAATTCACATTGAGAAATAATAGCTAATTTACATCAGACTAGAGTTATCATGCAACGCGTACGATGCCGTAAGAAGTGGTAGTAGTTCACTAGTGAAGAGTCTTAAAGTTTCATTAAGTCCTTCGAAAATCTTGCGGATTCGCAGTTTTACCAGCAACACAAAAGAAACGCTTTGCCCATTAATGGACTATTTCGAAGATAACTGGATCGGACCCTCTTCTCGTGGAAATAGGCAAAAGCTTTCATCGGTTTTCCTGAAGATGTAGAGCCAATATGAAGACATCTTAGCTGGTCTTCCAAAGACGAACAATTATATCGAAGGTGGGCATAAAAAGTTTTCTTTCCTTGTTGGATGTTACCACCCAAGCATTTGGAGTTTTATTGAGAAGCTGAAGTAGTAATAAAATATTGAAGACCTTAACATCACTCAATTCATTGCTGGAGGAGATTTTCGCCTTGGACGGAAGAAGTACCGTATTACTTCTGATGTAGTTCTCAGAATTGTGAAAAGGTATGGTCAAAATAATCTTGATTGCTATTTTTGCGGACTTGCCTACCATTTCGATATTCAGAAGGATTAATTGTGGTTAATATTGGTGTACCTTTATATTTAATCATATTTATAATTGTTTATTTATATTTATAATTATAATATAGCCAAGGGGTGCTGGGAATTAATTAAAGTTGGCGGTCCGACTTGGGTTTTCACCTATCTTGTTCTATTATATCGTTATTATTAATAAAGTGTCTATGAAGTGTCTGTCGATTGAATAGTTGTTAATGAAGTGCTGTGAAACCAAAACCGTAGCAGGTCAGTTTAGTGACAGTCTCATATAGATTGCTTTGTCTATAGTACACTAAGCAGTCTTCTTCTACAATCTATGACAGACTTTCATAAGAAAAGAAAATGTGATCATAGAAAAACAACTTTTAGGACATTTACTGGAATCTAATCTAAATTTCGAGCTCTGCATATTTACAACAAGAAAAATATTGAATACCGTTGTGGTTATAATCTCAACCTTGAAACCTTGTAATCTTATTGCACATGCAACATATGACCGTTTAAACATTTTGCTAGAAAATTTCCTGAATTTGAGGTACAAGAGGATTATCAGATTGTAATACTGAACAATTAAACAGCTCAGAAGGAAGGCCAGTGAAGGTGGTGACGATTTTCATCAAGTTATAGCTCAGGTGTAATTGGAAGTAATTGTAGTATCAAGTCATTGTGAGAGTGGTGTTCTTAAGAAAATTCCCTCTACGCAGAATATTGCATAATAATAGATTTAAGACTCACAATAATAAGGATAAAAATCATAATAATTATTAGAAATAGAAAGAAATACTACTCAGGCAAAGCAACTTTTCAGGAAATTTATTATATTAGAGGCAAACGTGGGTATAAAAATATGTATTAAATAAGACAATAAAATTATATGTTATATTATGTAAACAATGCGAAGGTTAATATTTACCAAAAGTTTTAAACTTTAGAAAGTCAGTGTATAAAGTTGGTGTTTACAACTAGTGTAATCAAGAAGAATACATTGTGTAATCTTTGCTATTTCTACTAAACCTCAACTATAATTTCTGCTTAATAAACTTTAGCAAAACAGAAGTTAAAGCGGTATAGTTAATAGTTAATTTACAAGGGATGTTTAGTAGGCTTGTTGTTCATATGAATGACCTTTCAACCAGAAAATGTCATTGAGCTAATAGTATTACGCACATGAACGTGTTCATTTAAAACAAAGTAAATTCCACATAAGCAATAAATAAATCTAAAAGCGATCTAAATTTTAAATTTATGCTGTAATTAAAAGTATTTAAGAAAATGTAGCACCTACTTTTCTTCCTGTCAACGATAACTAAAACTCATATTTACTTATTAGCCTCTTGGTATGGGGTAGTCTCCAAGGTGAACGTACTTTTCCTAGATACTGGAAAGTACACACCTTTACCATGTTCAAAAATTGTTTTAAAGACAGCGTTTTCTCATTTATTAGCTTTCAAGATATTTTTTCATTTAATCGGTAATTCATATTTCACTTTATTTTTTAAAATTATGAAATAATGACCAGATTGGTATGCATAGAAGGCGAGTAATTAGGAAACGCAACATATAAACATACTAAATGTACAAATTAGAGACTGTGTTGCATGCTTCGCTGTGGTTGCAGTTTTTCTGCAATAAGTTTTCCAGCATCACCACTCTTTCTAGCCTAGCTCTAAAGCTAAATATTCTAAAACGTTTTTTTATGGATAGGTACTTACCTAGATTTTTTTCTTAGAGTATGTTAGTCTTTCGCATCATTTGTTTGTAATCTAGTTAACTAAAGGTTTAAAAGAAACACAGAAAGTAACAAACGCTGTTTGTAACAACTCTGTCTTGTTTATTATTCCAATATCGGTCTCAGTTTTTAAAAAACAAATAACTATTACATCTTGAGTTAAAAATGATTGAAGTTGATCAAAAAGCAAAAATTTATTAACAGTTAAGCGTATATTACTTTAATTTGGACTACGCTGTACTAATAAAAGTAAAGTGGAATAGAATAGAATCAACACATTGTTTCATGGAAGATTCAGCTGAAATATTTCATTTTAGGAATTCCAGTATAAAATTCAATAAAGTCTGAAAATACAGATTATGAAATATTCATTGAAATAATAAATCACTAATATTTACAAATTCCAGTATTTCTAGTGTCCCTGTGCGTGCGATGAATTGAATGAAAATTTAAGTGCTAGCGTACAAGGTGGGACTTTATTTCTTTCCTAAAATACAGTCATCGTTTAGATGAGAGTTTTGTGCAGCCAAATTAAAATCCACATTATTTCGGTTAGTTGACGATTCTGGGCCATTAAATAAAATGGTAAGGATGCTTATCAGGGAACCGTTAGGAGAAATATAGAAGATTAAGTTCGAACAATAAATTTCAACCAAATTGTAACCTATACCTATAAAAACAAACAAAACGCTTAATTTACAATTAAAATTCAAAAGGGGTTGATGCGGTAACCAATAACCTTTTCAACCGCTAAATATAGGTATAATATGATTTGTTACACTAAACTTCTAAAGCACCAAATAACAACCATTTTTTTCTGTCTCAACTTTTCTATTTCAAACGAAGCTTGCTAGTTTTGGTTAATGTTCACTAATTATACAGTAACCCATTCTGCTTGATGCAAAAAAATGGTTGTAAAAAATGAAACCCTGAATATGAATAACGACGATTTGTACTATACCTAATAAGGTAGCGACAGAAACGGACAAGAAAATTATTTTGTGTTTATAGGTCAATCAGTGCAAAAACGAGTATTTATGTAAATTTTGAGTCTGTTAATCTTCTTGGGATGATAATAAGAAAATTTCCAATTTTTTCATAGATTTGGACAGGAATTACAGTAAGAATGGTTTATATTGTATTTAGATTTAAAGCTGTTGAAATCGTCTAGTTCAAACATTAATTTATGCAAAAACCAAAAATATTCAGTAGATAATAGTAACGTTGCATGTATTTGCCAGATTTTTCAATTTTGTGATTAAACATTTACGTTAGAAAATAAATTCTACATTATCAAAAGTAAATAAAAAGCTCCAGTCTTACCAAATAAAAGCGTAGTTGTGAATGTCATGAATTACTTTAAAGTAAATCAGTATCTGTGCAAACTAAATGAAGTATTTTTCATGTTTTTAGTTAGTTGCAATCAAAGGAATATTACTCACTACACATACAATTGTGTGGAGTCTTTAGACTAATGTCCAGTTTTAGGAAGTATCAAATTCGTCGGAGCTGAGTATCAACATTAACTTGCTTAGATTTCTGAATACTTCTAAAAGGGGTTGAATAACTGTGTACAATAAAACATAGTGATTTCATGTGCAGTACTAAAATGGGCCATTTAGCTAAATTGTGGTTCTGCGAATACCCAACAATTAGCGTCTTATGCAGCTTTTCAGATCTAAAGACTGCGATAACTAAATTCAGAAGAAAGAAATTTAAATTATAATGGATACGGAAATTCACGGACACTACCTTACTCCTGATATATAACACAAATAGGTCTGTGGTTTCATTCGTACTTATTGTAATTGTTTGTTACAGTTTTATAATGTTTTTGACAAAACAGTATAAATCAATTTATTAGTATCTGTAAGCTTTAAAAGTGTGGTGATACAGAAGAGCTTTCTTCAGAGGTTTTTAGAATATGGAAAGCATGTCAACAGTAGGAGATGTATAGCAAATTTTGTTCGTTATTATTTTACTAAATTTAATTAAATATACAGATTGTGCATAAAGCAATGATCCAATTTCCTTTGAAAAATCTTCTTAGGGAAGATTTCTAACTGTCAACCAGGACTCAACATAACTTTAGTATTCTAGTATGCACTCCTTTAGAATCGTCTCACGTGGTGCAGTTTGTACAAGAGATTAAAATTAAATTCTGCACTTATTAGAACAGTGCGTAAAAAAATATGTTTGCCCAAAAGGAAAGGTAGACTAACACCTTATGTTTCATGCAGCACCCATGCTGAGGACGTCCTTTAACTACTCGATCAATTTTATTGACTTTAAACTTACTTTGGAAGCTTCATAAATGGACATCAAGTCTGCTTCCCCGTTAGTACCCTCATGAAGTTTTGGATCTAATGAAAGTTCAGTGATGTCTTTGTTTACATTTTATGGAGTTTTTATAATTTTCTCAGCAACTATTGCTGTATTTTCCAGCTAGTCTTCTGCTGAAGCGAAATTTCTCTTTTCTATATGGAGCAGGCTCTGTAATTTTATTTCTATTTTGGTTAGGTTCGCCGATAATAGAGAACACACGGTCGATGCATTCGGCCTTCAGCCAATCAGTAGCGCATACGCCAGCTTAGTCCTCCGTCTATCCCATTTCCCGATGTTTTCCTTCCAACGCATTACCCATTTCATAAGAGCTAGCGCCATAAATTTAAAATATGGTGTTGTTGCAAAGATTCGGGATCGAAATTTAATTGTAAATAACCTTAAAGGGTAACTTAATTGATATTTCAAGAATATCAGTAATAATTAAAGCCAGTATCACCATTTATTTGTCTATAATTACGACGTTACTTTTACATAGCCAACGTACGAGTGCCGTTCCTTTTTTGCATCTAACTTATCTTTGATGTAATTCAAACGTTCTATATGACAAGGTACCTACTGTCTATTTGAATTAGTTCTGATTAGTTATTTATTCAGAATAATCAAGCAGTAGTGTTTAAAAACTGCGTGTTGTAACTGTAGCTATTGGTAAAATCTTAGTTTGCTACCTGGTATAAATCTACTTTCTATAAAAGCTGTGATGCATTCATTTGAAATTTAACACTAATGATTCATACTTACCAATCAACTTCGTGATTAAGTTAATTGGCGTTAATATAATTTATGAGGCCTTAGTTGTTCGTTATTGTCTTCTGTTAAAGTGCGTCCACGTTTGAGCAAAGAGCACGCACACATGCTCTAGCGTGCACGGTAAGGCAAGGCGCATGCACAGCACGAACGCGAGCCACAAGCAGTCGATCTCAACAGTCGCACAACCAACCCGTCCAGACTAAAGTATGCACGAATGTTTGTGCGTGCCGTTTGCTCAAATATGGACGCACCTTTACATATAGGATTGCTACATTTGAATCCATTTCTAACCAAAACAATTACAGTGTTAATAGTAAGTAGATTCTAGCTTGACATGTGATGCGCTCTATGAAAAGGTACTATTGGTTTCAAAATGAACTAGGACACTGGCCAACTACTGTAATTCGAAAATGTAAGTATTTTAGTGTGGTTCACAAGTCCCATTTTGGCTATTTTTTGCCTGACTTTACCAAAAATTATGGTCGAGGTGTGTCATACGATTCGGAATGACATTTAGAAACTTTCAAACATTTCGAAGTCTCGCGCAAAAAAATTGCAAAAGTTATAAACAAATTCGAAAAAAACAAAAAAGGGTTTCGTTTTTTGCAAATATCTCGGAGAATATTGCAAATATCCTAAATTGAAAAAAACATCCTTAAAGAGCAGGAAATTTCCTACAAAAAAGTCCTAATTCCCGGAATTGTACCACCAATATTTATAATTTTAATTTAGAGGTGAAGATAGGGCTAAAAATGCGTGATCTCAGGTTTTTAGTTTAAAAAATATCATGGTTTTTATGTAAATTTTCAATTGGTAAAATTTCTTTAGTTAACAAAAGCATAACTAATAAACAAATTGTGGGAAAAATTTTTTTTGCGCGAGATTTCGAAATGTTCGAAAAGTTTCTAAATGCCATTCCGAATCGAATGACACACCTCGATTATAATTTTTGGTGAAGTCAGGCAAAAAATAGCCAAAAAATGCAACTTGTGAACCACACTATTTTTCCTAGTGTAAATGTGTCTTAATCGATCAAATATGCATGGGTAAAAATATTTTAGCCGAGATTAAATGTAAATATTACAATATGAAAGATCCCGGCACGGATCTCTCCCGGCAAGTATATCTCCCGGTGTGGATTTCTCCCGGCACGAATATTTCCCGGCATACACGTAAAATTGGAGTGTCCACTATGCTTAGTCCACAATATCATGTAGTAACGTAATATTGAGCTGGTTATAACCTCTAACCCAACCTCTAACCTAACCTTTGAGAAATCGTTCCCGTTTCATGCATTTGTCTTATACGATAAAGTCGACACATACGCGCACTTTTCCATTTTTCTTTTGTGCGATAACCATTGGGGTACATCACTCAATTAGTTAGGTCTTCCACTTACTGACCATTTTATCGATTTCTTTTTTACCTCTGATGACAGGAGTGCAGATATCCTTTTAGGTGCATGGACGGAGAACGGTTCTGCATTTTGCTGAAAACGAATTCGAAGTACTTCAGTCTACCTAAACCTTTGAATAATTTAGGAAAATGCGACATTGGTTCGTTTGGGCTATGGTCATTCGTGTTCTTTCGAGACGGTTCGTCTTTTGTGTGAGACACCAAACTAATTGTTAAAAATCTTTGTTATCTCATTTAACTGTTTTTAGTTTCTTCAACGCTGATTGATGCAATAGGTTTTCGCAGCTATCTATCACAAAACATTTAATGGTTGTTTGCTTACCGTTGTGGGATATTGGTAGATTCGACTTCGACTTGTGGCTTTCTATTTGGGCCAGCCCCGGGATTTGCTATTTTAATTCCTGCCCTTTCCAGTGGTAAAATTGGGCAATTTTATGTTGGTATTCTTTGATGAAAAGAACGCTTTCGTCATTTTGCGAATAAAGTGTGACTTTCCACGGGTTTTTCGTAATTTTTTCAACCTGTGCAATTTTTCAATTGCCTTCTCTAAAGTCAAAGTGCTGTTAAGTTTTAACATTTCGGATAATTCTTCATCCCGTATGCCAACTACTAGATGAACCCTAATTAATTCTTGTTCTAAGGTCTAATAATTGCACGTTTTAGCTAGACGTATTATTGTATTAACATTATCTTCAGCCGATTCGTCTTCTTCTTGCTCTTTCGTATATATTATTTGTTGTATCTTAATAATACGCATAAAAAATGTTTTAACATAGACGTTGTAGGGTTTCCATAAGTTTAGTTACTGACGGTCGCATATGTAATTATAAATTTTATTTGAGATTTTTTGTCCGCGTCTTTTAGAAGCGTGGTGGCCCTATAACGTTCGTAATGAGTAGACCATATCTGCCAGTTTTTTTCTTAAATGAAAATGGGGCCGATGTTGATATCGAGCTATAGAATGTTATTTGCAATTTCAGCGCCTCGTTGTGCATCAGCTGCTCCAACTTGTACATCGGTGACCGCTCGACGAATGATTTCTAATTGCTGCTTCAGCTGGTTGATAATCAAAGTTGTCGGTTCAGCCATTATGTCTTGTATTGTAAAACACTAAAGTTTTATGTCACCTGACATTGTTTCTTTTATTATTGTTAATCTGACACCATGTATTATAATGTGCACGCTGATGAGAGTTACACAACATCTATGGTACTCTTACAAATACAAGTATTTCCATGCTCAGTTATGATGCGACTGTCCCTAACTACTAATCATAAGCATTTATTATACCTACCTCTTACAATTCACAATGTAAAAGTTTCACTTTTTCTCTTAGTCGTAAAGGTAAATTACTTTTATGAAAGAGCAAATGTACCCTTGCGTATACTTTGTAATCCGAAATATCAATAGTAACTATGTAAAATCCGCAAGCTAACTTTACTCATCTTGCATTTAATATTTTTGAAACACTCAATTACTTACTAGGAGTATTTTTCCAGTGACTTATGCAACTATGCTACATTTATTCCTAATGGCACAACATACTATTACAGGAAATTTTATAAACTTTGTAGATCTGGAGATATCCTCGTTGATATGTTGATGTTAATCTTCCTGCGTTACATGCTTGATGATTCTTTTCTGCAATCCAATAGACAAACCAGCAGAAATAAACTAAGATGTGATTATTATGTAACAAATTTAACTTTCTGAAACAATCATTTTGAAAGAATGTCGAATACTAATAGCAACAGAAATATTTTTTAATAATGTCTAGAAACTAAAACATTACACAAACTAAATTGTACAGACGGTTTCCAAATTACTGAGAAATTCTAGACTAAAGCGCGTTTACTATAAATCCTGCATTTTTTGTGAAGTATTCATTTTATTGAGAATATTTTGTGAAGGTATAGGAACTTCCTCAGTTACAAATGACATCCTGAACTTGACACCCAGCTTTGTCTCGGAGGATTTAAATTAATTACCAGGGCGTTTTGGCAACGTTTGTCGTTGAATTATGAAATATAATTAATTTAAAATGGACAGTATAGGAAAACAGTTTTGCGTTTGTTTTGCGTTTATTAGCAAATTTTATTTTCTGAAAATACGGTAGCTGCTAAGTTCTAGCACCTTTCATATTTAAAGCGTACATCGTCCTCGTCGTTATCATAATAATAAATAGGGATAAAGTGAGACAAACTTTATAATTTATGAGCGAAGTCAGTAAAAGCTCGGGAAGGATCGATATGAAGTATCCTCTTGGGTCTCATGAAGACCTCGTGCTTATTGAGAAACACATACATTACCACCATAAATGTGAGGCGGTATTCGGTTGATATCGCCGTCATAAACACAGAAATTAATGCAAATTTTGGTCTATAAAGTCGACACTGGAAAAAGGAAAACCGCATGCAACATTAATTAGAAAACAATATGACATGCAAATGCTTGGAAAAAAGTTTTAACAACACATTTATATTGTAACATACTTTGTTATTCGAATCATTATTGTACAAAACGACGAACCAGAAGCAACATAAAATAAATAAAATGTATCCTAGAAAATCAAAAAAGAAAAACATTAGTTGGTGGAAACGTATATTCAATCACTTCGTATCTTGCGCGAGCATATGTTCCATTCATGGATTTAACCACATCGTGAGAAGAAATATCAGTCCCTACGAAAGGTAATACAGCTTAAGGTGTATTACGGTTTATGATAATTTTATTCGCAGATTATTGTGGTTTTTGTTGGTTGCGTCTGCTACTGGATGGTGTATCGAACTAGCATTAAATGCATGGAATCGTTATCAGATCCGCCCCACTGTTATCAGTCTCGAACGAGATCACTGGAAATGGAATACCACTTTTCCTGCTGTTACATTGTGCTTGGATACAATCGATGATTACAAAGCTGATGAATTAATGGCGTAAGACTGTATAGCCACTTCATACAATTGAAACTAACTTTATTTGCTTCAGCGAGTTAAATATTTCCGAAACAAAAAGAGAAGAATTTAAAGAATTTCTAAAAGCACTTTCTACCGCCGATATTACCGCTTTCCAGGATTTTAATAAATATGAAAATGATTCGTTGTATGAGCAAGTTGAGAATTACTTAAATTGGATACTTCGCACAAGTTTAACTTTGGAATACCCCGTGGAAATTGACCAAAGCTTCGGAGAATTACTCGAATTCGAGACTATCTTGACTGAATTTGGTCTTTGCTTTGCTTACAACTCTAGAATTGCAATTTATAGTACACCCGAGTATGTATAGCTATCGAATTGCGGGTAAGAGGGGTAATTAAGCTGATATACTTAGTTACACGAACAGATTTGGGTAGTTCCGTCGAATATACTAACTATTCTAATTTGCAAGTTATGTGGAAAAATGTAAATATAATTTTAGTTAGTTTAGTAATAATAGTTTTAACAGAACATGCACCCTTATACAAGGTACATCAGAAAAGTTCTTGTACGTATACTTGAAATATCGTATCTGAATGTAAAATCGCCTTTATGCTTGTTGTACTCGTACGTATATTAATACTTTTTTTAATTGACACAAGAATATGTGATATCACAAGCTAAATGAGTGAATGACTTAAGTATACATGCATACAAAATGTACAATATAAAAAGGTTTATGAAGGTAAGGTAGACATTTACAGTGCGTCACCAAAAGAAATTAGATTAGGGGTCCAAGAAAAGAAATAATTGACAACGAAAACTTGGAGAATTAATTTTAGTGCTGATTAAACTTGATATTGGTAAAACATCAAATTTAGCTCAAAATCTAGTTTACAGCATTTTGAGAATAAACACTGTGATAATAACTGATTATTTAGAAAAAGAAAAATCGACTACGGATAGATACTACAATACATTTTTGACAAAGCTCAAGAAGAAAATTTTTTGAAATGAAAGAAAAGGTGTCAAGACTTTCTTACTGAAATACAATAGAAAAAATTAGTAAGCAATTCAATCCGTCTTCACTAATGAAATTAAACTTTAATCAGAAACTAGAGTAATAAGAAGCTGAACTACAACCTGGGGTATAGATCACGATTTTATTGTCTATCGAATTGTTCTAGTCATAGATTACCTTCTTTTCTAATCTTACGGTTTAGTTAATAAAATATAAAGTATTTGGTTTTAGGTAAACATAGTGTGTATGAGGTGAGTTCTTAAGTCAGTCCCTGTATAGCCTATTTTGGAATTTTTTTTTTTTAATTGTCTTGGTATTACAATCTGGTCAATTATGACCAATGAGCAATTTTATTCTAACCTAGCTTACTATTTGAAAAAACTTAAATTAAGGTATACTCATCAGTGTCCTTAATGTTCAGCTGTCTTTTAACTAAGTACACTACACCTGACGTGTACACTACCGCCCCATTCTCTGCTTTTCACTGAATCTAACACCAATTGAAATTAGCTCACAAGGTTTAAGTCTTTTGAGCCTTCTCACTAGTTGCGTGTTGTCAAGGAGCTGGATGGCTTCAACATTCACGTGCTGATGAAGTCTTTCTTTATGTTGTCTGGCAAATATTGTGATAATTTCATCCACAGTCTCCATTTCCAGGTCTCGATGGAGGTCGCTGTTTCTAGAGTACCAAAGTGCATTTACCATACTTCTCAATACTTTATTTTGGCCTCGTTGTATAATTGTTTTATTACTTTGTTTGGTACAGCCCCAGAGCTGAATTCCGTAAGTCCAAACTGGTCTAAGTATTTGTTTGTATAACAAAATTTTATTATGCAGAGACAGAGTGGAATTCCTACCAATCAGCCAGTACATTTTTCTGTATTTTAGGTTTAGCTCTTCTCTTTTTTTGACATGAGGCTTCCATCGCTGTTTTGCGTCTAGGGTCATGCCCAGATACTTAGCTTGGTTTGAGAAGGGTATTTGTTGACCATTAATGTTTACTGGTATTGGTTCTATTTTTTTGTTTGTAAAATCTACATGTACTGACTTACTTTCATTCAGCTTGATTTTCCATGTTTTTGTCCATTTCTGTATTTCTTGAATAGCGGTTTGTAGTTTTTCAGTTGATTCTTCATTATTATTTCCAATTGCCATTATAGCAGTGTCATCCGCAAATGTGGCTATTGTGTTATTTTCTGGTTGTGGAATGTCACAAGTATATAGCAGGTATAGAACCGGACCTAGGAAACTTCCTTGTGGCACTCCCGCTTGAATTTCTTTCAGTTCAGAATAGGCATCTTCCTGCTTTATTCTGAAGAATCTATCGGATATATATGAATGTAATATTTCTACGTACTGTTCTGGGAAATATGGTTTAACTTGTGTATTAGCCCTTTGTGCCAAACTTTGTCAAACGCCTGGGCCACATCCAAAAAGACTGTAGAACAAACTTTTTTTTCTTCGAGGCTCTTCTCAATAATACTTGTTATTCTGTCGATTTGGTCAATCGTGGAATGCTTGTTTCTGAATCAAATTGATGTGTTGGTATTAATTTTTGTCTCTCAATAACAGGTTTCAACCTTTTGAGTAGTAATTTTTCAAATAATTTTGAAATTACTGGTAATAAGGAAATAGGCCTGTGTGTGGTTGCTTGCCAGGTTTTGGTATCATAATCACTTCCGCGATTTTCCACAAACTTGGCACATATCGCAGTCTGAAGGATGCATTTATTAAGTTTGTTAATTTTACTATGGCTTTCTTAGGCAGATTTTTGAGTATTTCCCCAGTTATTAAATCGAGCCCTGGAGATTTTCTTGGATTGATATTATTTTTAACTTCATTGATTATTTCTTTTGGAGAGGTGAGTCGTATACTTTCTTTCTCTTGTATTGAATTTTCTGTTGTTAATTCTTCTGCTAATTCTTCCCTGTCTTGAAAGATTTTTTCTAGATGATTTCCAAACAATTCTGCTTTTTGTTGATTACTCCGTGTCCACTTTCCATTTCCCATTCTTAGTGGCGGGATTTGCAGGATCGGTCTTTTTAATCTCTTTGTTGCTTTCCAAAGAGAATAGTCTGTACAACTATCGTTGGTAAGTTCTTTCAGATATGTTTTAATAGTGTCATTTTTTAGCAGTTTTATTTCTCTTTTAATTGTTGACTAAGATTATTTAACTTTGTTTTATCTTGGGGTGATCTTGTTTGTTGCCACCTTCGTCTTTGTTTTCTTTTTTCGGCTATTATTTGTCTAATTTCTTTTGGGTAGTTATTTCCTGCAGTTTTTTTTCTAAGTGTAGGAGTATTTTCCCAAGCTGCCTGCTGTATATTTCTTACAAACAATTCCACGTCTTCATCAAGTTGTTGCTCATTTTCTAATGGTACAGAAAGATTAATATTTTCTTTAAGACTCATCTTAAAGCTTTTCCAGTCAGTGTGCTTGTTTACTAACATCGGGCAAGCTTCTTTCTCTATTACAGTTTGACTTAATGTTAAGATAATTGGTGAATGGTCTGAATTCATATCCCAACCTTCTTTTATTTGTATGTAATTTGCAGGAATGTTCTTTACAATATAGAAATCTATCAAATCTGGTATTTTATTGTAGTCCGTCGGCCAGTATGTTGGCTTTCCAGTAGACATCACTTCGCATTTATACTCTTTTATAGCTTCATAAAGTTCTTTGACTTTGGTCGTAGTCAATCTTGATCCCCAAGATATATGTTTAGCTGTGAAATCCCCTCCAATAATAAATGTATTACCTTGTCTGTTTAGAAAATCAAGATATTGGTTTCGTTTTAGTGCATGTTTTGGTGGACAGTAAACTGCCACTACTGTTATTTGATAGTTTTTCGTTCTTACATTGACTGCAGTAGCTTGTATTTCTTCTGTTTCGTTTCCAATTTCTTCATAATGTAGGATGTTTTCTTTGATTATTATTGCACTACCCCCTTTAGCAGTGTTTTCTGGATGTATGGTGTTGTAGACCTTATAACCTTTAAATTTAGGTAAACATAGTGTGTATGAGGTGAGTCAGTCCCTGTATAGCCTATTTTGGAATTTGAGTTTAGTTTAGAGTCTCATCAGATCTACTTGTAACCATTTTTTCCAATATACTATAGTACAATAAAGCACCTAATTTCGTGTTTGATTTTAAGTATACGTGCCGATACTTATGTATAGAGCTGATCTTGGCAGTCAAATACCGCGAGTTAGTAATCTACAGGGTTGGATGTTTTCAGGTCGATTCGGTTATCTAGGTCGGATTACTTAGGTCTGACGCTTTAGGTAATGAAAGCATTTTGACTGATGAGATTTCTACAGCTTGTCAAGTTATCGGCTTGTACAAAAATTCCACTAGACCTTCTTGAATTGCTTTAAGTTTGTAAGAAAACAGTTAAGATATTTACTACGTTGAGGAAGATATCTAACTTGAGAAACTGCGGATTTAATAACAACTAATTTTATTTTTTATAATCTATTTTGTAGCAAAATAAAATAAAACCATCTAATAATTTACAAAAGAAGGAAATAAGTACACTGCATGTAATTCTTGAGAATTTATGGAACAACAGAGTATCTTAACAATGGAAATTACTAGAACAACGTCCTTCGTTCAGATTATATTTATTTAGCTTTATTTGCAGAACTATTTTACATCATATTGTTTATAGTACTAAATAGATAGAAGCAAAGTTTATGTGCTGAACATTTCTAACAAGCAGTTTTACTTAATTATGAAGTACACACCTTGTTTATACGCATGCTGATGTATTACCCTGGTTAAGAAGGAATACTATACTAAACCTGTCTAAACAAAGCTAATTTGAGGTAACTACAGCTACTTATGAAGTGTTGAAGTAATATGACCCAGGGTTGTATATAATAAGTATGAGTATTTTCATTACCAGGAATTAACAAAATGTAATAAACAACATTTTACATGTTCATAAGATAACATTACACAACACGTATAATGACTAATTTTCTAACCCTTAGGTGCTATAATTAATTCGCCTGCAGGAAACTCATCCGAATTAATATTACAGACATCTCTTGTATAAAGTACCTTAATATGAAGTGTTGCAATTTCCTAGCACGCATATGAAGGAAACCTAATTAGCATCATAATACATGATATGTTTAAGGTACTGGGCAAAACGCACCAACAAGATAATATACGGAAGCAACGGTACAATAATGATAAATCCTTCCATTCCAGCACCAACTCTGTCTATAAGAAGTTTATCAACCGGATACAAGGTGCGTTATTTCATTTAAAGATTTATGTCTGAATATCTTATTTTACAGATTTTTTTTCATGGGCCTAATGAAATTCCTGAAATGAGCACGAAAAGTATGTCTATAGCAATGGCTACTTTTGCTAATTTTGAAGTATCCATCGCAAGCTGCTGGACTCCTTCGGAAGTAAAAAGTTTAAGAATAGACCAAAGGAAATGCAGACTGATGCATGAATCGAATTTAAAATACAGCCCTGTGTACAGCTATAATTTATGTAGGAGCGATTGTAGAAGGAATCTCATTTACGAATTGTGCAACTGTGTTCCTTTTTATTACAAACCTTCGAGTAATTATAATAATAATAATTCTAAGTAGTATGTATTTATGAAAATAAACGTTTTAGAAGACCAAGAAGTTTGTAACATTGTAGGAATGCAATGTTTATATAAAAATAAAGGTATGTAATATTATGCTTATATTACTAATGTTAAGTGTCTTTGTTAAAAGCTATTAACACAATTTTAGATAAAATAATATATTTAGATGGTGAAACTTGCCGTTGTTTTCACCAGTGTGATGTCGACGCTATTACGATTTCTAAATACGAAATTACCGACTGGTTCTTAGGAACAAATATACAATGGAAAGTAACACATTATCCTACGATTCGTTATAAGCACTCGTTAATTTTCAGCAGCACTAGTGCACTAGGTAATTATCGATTACGTTATATCTAGAATATTATAAATATTAAAGAAAACTTAAACATGAATAAGATTTAAAAACATATTAATGGTATTTTCTTCTTAAAAATTCAATTACTTACATTACGTTACAACCCAACGTACAGTTATTACTTACAACTAATTACTAGTTTACATTTACATACAGAAATCTGAAATCCACTTTCAATTATTCCTCTTATAACTTAATTTTTTACCTTGAAAAAGTGAACTCTGAAAATATATTTCCATAGGCTGTTGTGCTGTGTGTATTGGCACCATTAAAATCAACTGATGTAGAGTATTGGCCAAAACTGTGGATCTTTATAAATATCTTTGTTATGATTTAAAAATTTTGTCCAATTGAATATAAAATTCCTATTGTAATACGACATCCAGTATAACCAGAAATGTGCCCAACTTTAATATTTCGAACACCTTGTATATCTTTGCATTTTTATTCACAATTTGGTTTTTTATAAACACCGTCATGGTTATTATAAATTCATTTCACAAATCCATTTTTACGGTGTACTGTGTAGAAGACATAACCCTTGGGTATGTGAAACTAGAGTTCTTTTAAAAATTTTCACAATGTAACAAAATCCACTAGCATTTGTAAAACACTCATTTGCTACAAATACTTACCTGTTTCTGCACTCTGATGTAAACATGCAATAACATCTGCGGAAATAATTACTAAAAAATATAATTTTTAAGTTTTTTGGCATACTTGTGCAACATTTATTTAAAACATTTAAAAAAGAAAAAGAAAAAAGTGAACTCCACTATACAATTCTTTTTAAATTTCCTCTTTTGTAATCTCAGTTATTCATGTCCATTTAAGTATTTTCTACATTTACATAAATTATTTTTCTTGAAATTTTTTTTCCATTAACATAAGTAGTGACAAATAAGTTGCATTGAATTGTCTGCTTACAGTACAGATTGGAGGAATCGCTGGATTGCTTTTAGGGTGCAGCATATTAAGTCTCATTGAAATTTTGTATTTTTTTACCTTAAGATTTTACTGGGGTGTCGTGAAATCAAGAACAATTTAATAAATATATGCATAAATGGGAAAAAAATCTACTAGACAGCAAGGAAGGAAGAAATTTAAAAGTTACTAATTTTAAATAGTAGTGGTAGCGCATTTTAAAATCTTAGTATGTTATGTCTTATGTTACTACATTAAGCTCTTAATATTAGTTCTGTAAGTATCTGTAAAGTTTTATCATGCTGATTCTAAATATTTATCTTTATGAATATCCAAGTATTCTTTTCTTGTAAGAACAAACCTCATGTATATATTTCACCTTTGTGTTTTAAATTTTTAATAGTTGCACTCTAGTAACGCGCTGCATTTTATTAAAATTTAGCAAAAACGGCAAAGCTTTTGCTTTGATGTAGATACTTGTATCTGCAATATGAATTTTTATCCAACGTTAGAAAAAGAGGTAAAGGAAAATATGCGATATTAATTTTAATTCAATGCCGCTGAGCCTGTATGACATGCAAATGCAGGAAAAAACCCGCATCGACAAAATCACTCATGTTACAACCCACGTTGTTATATAAATTATCGTAATCTCTAAAGTTGTTCGTTTGAATATACGACAAGTAAAACGCAATAAATGACAGATTTCAATTCCGATAAAATCGTTTCACGGCAAACACTTTATTTAAAATTAGAAATTTAAATTTTTAACAAACCTTTATGTAGCAGAAAACTTTGGCGTTTCCTTTGAAAGTATGGTGGGGAATGTAAAAAGTGGATTTGCGTAGGTAGGTATTCTTGAAAATACAAATGTAAAAAAATACACGTATTGGTCTAACCTCACAAACTGTATACACGTTTTTGCTGTTAGACAGAAAAAGATTCTACTACATTGTTACATACAGAAGTAAGATACAATAATATCTACAAAATGTTAATCACGTAATTAGCGCGCCACAGAGTTAACCAAGTTTTCTATACTATAATTTATTTATACACAAACTTAAAATTAAAACTCTCTTTTCTAATATTCAAAATTGAGTTTTTAATAGATGCTTGTGGAAGATAAAATGCGCTGTATTTAGAGTTTTTTTTATTTAGGCCTAGACATGCTCGTCGCTGTGGTCCCCTAGGAATCCAATGGTAAAATCAAAAGGGAAATCTAAAGAAATCTAAAGGTTACGTATATCTCATACACCTATCATTAAATAAACCTGAAATGTGTCACTAGAACGTATAATTTATTGACAAAAAACATCAGTTAGCATCGTTATTAAATTAATTTCCAATACATTGTAACGATTATTTTTTTACTCGTTGTAGTATAGTGTTACTTTTGTAATTAATCTTGTAATCAGACTGTTGCCATTTAGCTCTTATACAGGGTGAGTTTTTTTCGATGTTTAGTATAAGGATCTCGGAAACTAGCGGAGGTAGAGAGACGATTAAATGGGGAAAGAATTACGGTTTTACGAGCTCAATTTAATAAGCTTTTTGTTTTTTGGAAAAAATGCATAGCTAACTAGATATCTTGCAAAAATAATTTTTTTGTTATTCTGTTTGGTGCCTATAGATCTGTTATTATTGACTTTAGAAAAAAATGTGTAAAGGAAAAAGTTGTAGCTAATTATGTGCTTAATAATACAGTTTAACTAAAATTTTTATTTTAGCTGTAATTTTTGAGTTATGACACAAGCTTGTGTTTTTTCTAATGGAAACCATAGTCGGCCATGACTTAATGAAAAAAGCCTTTTCTCGACGATTCTAACGATATTCACTTGACATAGTTATTTTTATAAATAAATAAATTATGGCCTTGTTTTTCTTTTTATTTTCGAACTGTTCAAGTAGTACGCTATGGAAACAATTGGTAGATGCGCGCATTGCGTCTAATAATAATAAGTTAGTTATTAAAATTTTTATTTTAATTTCGAAATTATAAACATAATTATTTTAAATAAAAATAATTTCTGAGAAACCAACAAACAGAGAATGACAAACGATAAATTAAGAAATATAAAGGAAATTAGAATATGAAGCAGTACCAAAACAACATAATTAAAGCAAGTAAAGTATTTAAGGCTAAACATGTTCAAAAGGTCCAACATTATGATTAATGTACAAGTTACACCTTTTTAAAACCGAATTTGTTGCTTTTCTAACGAAACGTACATCAATATTAGCAAAAACTTCTAGTACAGTTTCTCTAAGTTCATCTGCTGTGTCGTACGACTTTTGATATACCCTATCTTTCCATTTTAATGACACAAAATGTAACACTCAATCATATCACGCTTTTTTTGATTAAAAAAATTTACGAACCCAAAATCAACATTAATTAGAAACTAAATGATTTGCATCTGTCAACAGGTAATTGTCGTTTGCATCTGTTAATTGTTTCCATAGCATACTATGTTAACAGAATTTTTAGTTTTATTTTTATCTAAATCTGCTTTGTTCACTTACCTTAAATACTTTACTGACGTCAATTACGTTGTTTTGGTACTATTTTATTTATATCCTAATTTCTTTTATTGTTTCTTAATTTATCGTTTGTCATTCCCTGTTTATTAGTTTTTCAGAAATATTTTTATTTAAAATTGTAACTCCAGCGGAATAAAAAATTCACACCAAAATAATTATGTCTATAATTTCGAAATTAAAAGAAAAATTTTAATAACTAACTTAAATTTTATTATTAAACACGATGCACATCTATCAATTGTTTCCATAGCGTACCACTTGAACAGTTCGAAAATGAAAAGAAAAAAAAGCTATAATTTATTTATAAAAATAACTATGTCAAGTGGTATATCGTTAGAATCGTTGAAAAAGGGCCTTCTTTATAAAGTCATAGCCGACTATAGTTTCCATTAGAAAAAACACAAGCTTGTGTCATAACTCAAAAATCATAGCTTAAATAAAAAAATTGGTTAGACTGTATTATTAAGCACATAATTACCTACAACTTTTTCTTTTATACATTTTTTCTCAAGTCAATAATACCAGAGCTATAGGCACTGAACAAAATAACAAAAAAACTATTTTTGCGAGATATCTAGTTAGCCATGCATTTTTTCTAAAAACCAAGAAGCTCATTAAATTAAGCTCGTAAAACTACAATTCTTTCCCCATTTAATCATCTCTCTATCTCAGCTAGTTTTCGAGATCCCCATCGGAAAAAACTCACCCTGTATATGCTTTCATAGACCGAGATTTTTAATAATAATTGATTCTTTAATTT
>VTPC01001024.1:25272-105358 GCA_011009095.1 Ignelater luminosus
TCAGGATAGTGAAGTATATCATAAATTCATAAATCTCTTTAATAAGTATTTCCATTGTTATTAATTTTCATAAACGTGAATTTCTTTGCTGGTTTTTGTTATCTTGGGTAGTTTAAATTGTCTATTCTTCATCTAATTAAGACTTACCTTAATTGTTTTGGTTTTCTCTAAGGTGAAAATAAAATTGTTTTAGAATTAGTTCCACTTACGTTTTGAATTTCCAAATGTGTAACTAGGTCGTTTAATTACATTTTATAAATATAAAATCTTTCTATTGTATGTTGTTTATTAAATTTCTTTATAAGGAGGAAGAGTGTGCATTTGGATATACAGACAAAAGTTCTTTTTTCTGCTCCTGTTAGAGTGTTTCTGGAGAAATTTTGAGATTCATCTCGGCATCAGTAAACTCTGTTCTAATTTAGTTATTTTTCATCTTAATTATTGAACTCTTACTTCATCGTACCGGTCTTAACAGTTTTTTCTTTATGCACTTTTAGCATTCCCTCTTTGCTATAAAAACTTAGTTTTTCATTCTTGGTCTCGAGAGATAACCCTGATATCTTGGTCTTTCTTTTTTGCCTGAGATTGGTGTTTTTCAAAATCTTGGCTATTAGTAGATTCTTTAATAGTTTTATTCCGTTTTGGTTTTAAAATTCCAAAACCAATTCCGGATTGGTTAACCTTTCCGGTTTTCAAATCGAACGGGTTTCGGTGAGGATCTGTAAAGGAATTCGTCTCAAGACTTTAATGCCAACGGACTCGTTGTGTCTAGCAAAGTGTCCTACAAAGTGCTTTTCTATCTGCGGAACGCTTCGTGGGTGGTTTTTCATGTGGATTAAATTTTAGGATCGGCACTGATTGCTAGAAGGTGAGTTTGAGCTCTTTTGCCCATTCCGACGGTCAATTTCTGCTTTCTTCTTTCGGGGATTTAGCTTCTTTGCACCTCCCAGTTTTGGATATCCTTGTGCATACTGAGGTCATGTTTCCTTCCGCCGTCGGCAGGGACGTATTCCGTGCTCTTCCCCAATAAAGAGCCTTGTTGAGATTTCCAGACGTTTTCTTTAGCTCTAACAAGATGTTTTTCTACATCATAAATTGATAAAACATTGTTAAAATGGTTTTTTCTCTAAATTTTGTTTAATCCCAGTTACAGAATCTTTTAGATCGTAACTAAAAGATAATGTTTATGTTGTATCTCAGCAACACATTTTCATTTAATTTAGAATATTTTTTGATACAGTAAACAAAATAAGAAAAACTTAGAGAAAAAAGGGATTTGAAAGATGTGGTTCCTGTGTTTTCTTTTGTTCTAGTGGTGGAACCAGTGAGACCAAATCTGTATCTCCAATCAATTTTTTTTTAAAATTGGCAATTTTTTAATTTATGTTAAAGCGTAATAACCTTCTTAAAAAATATAATTTTCTCTTGTATTAAAATTTTTCATTGTTTATCTGTGTATATATATATAATCTATTTGCTATTCAAGTTTATTAACTTTTGAAATAACTTTTAGCTTGATTAAAATATTTTATTTATTAAACATTTCTACATTGTATTATTTTTCTAAATTACATTTTTCGAAATTACATTTTTTTAAGTTTTATACATGAGATAAAATAATCTTTTATATTTACGACTTAACTTTATAGTAACTGCGGTATTCGGTAAAAGGTTTTCTAATCAATTTCTGCAATATTTTGTTTTCTTCTTTTTTTATGTGTTTACATTTTGATTTATACCGGTGGTCCTATCAACCGCCTTAATTATTAACTTTTGGTATTATGATATATGAGTGTTATTATTCAACTTTATTGCATTCCTAACTCTAAAATAAATTTGTTGTACCTACCAAAGTGCTGTAGTGGCAAGAATACAAAATTATACTGCGCGACAAAAATATTTGCTGTTCTTGCAAAAATATTTGCTGTTCAGAATTCCACTAATTTTTTTGTAGCACCAAGAAAAGTGTTGATTTGATCTTTAGTTGAATATACATCTTAACTATTTTTCTAGGTTTTGACTTATTGTTTTTACTTCTTATGCTCTGAGTTTAGCTTGGGCAGAGACAAATAGTGGATCATTAGGGTAAGTTTTATTGTAACGCAAGGCAACGTTATAGCTAAAACACTTGCTTCTAAGTCAGTTGTTTTGAATAAATATTTTAGTGGACAGGCGTTGTCTCATTAATAACCCCCTAAAAACTTACGCCTTCCAATAAGTCACCAACAACGGTACAAGGTCGAACTTCGCCCTACATTAATACGGTTTTAAAGACCTTTTCTTGGATCGAGGAAACCAAAAGATGCTACGATATCATCCAGCAACTTAGCTCCATCTTGTCTGTTTTGCGCCCCGTCCTGGACTATCGTTTCATATGCTTCGGAACCGCCGCGCCCAGATTGGTAGAATCTTTTCGTAGGAAGGAGAGGGTCGTGTGTCGGAGGTTGCTTCGAGTGGATCGCTTCCACCTCTCCGGGGAAGTTTGCGATCTAGGCGGAATGCCTGCGATAGACGCGAGGCTCTACTTTCTGCGGGGCGGCTTCGTGAAGAGAGCCGTCGAGCAGAACCGAACCGCCGCTTTCCACATCATGAACTCCACCCGGTCCTATTCCCAGGAAACCTAAGAGGAAGCTCAAACACCCTTCAGCCTTTCACTTAGCCCAAGCCTCGGAGCTCCTCAATGATTTTCAAAACATTCCGGAGAGCACTCCTTTGGCCATCAGGTAAACCACTTCCTCACCCGATGCTCGGGATATGCAACCACAAGACCTCCAAAAATCCGTAACTCTCCACAGTTCCTCTTTTCCGCCATAACCCTGTTTTCTGTTTCAGGTATCAACAAGACTCCGAAGGCCAACTACATGCCGGAGGCCAAGTAGACCCAGGTGCTTGCACTTTGCTGGGTTGCGGTGAATTTGTAGTATGAATTCTGCGCTCCCTGTGGTTGTTCTTACGCGTTGGTTAAGCCAACGGAGAGCTGCAGATAGGACCTCCGCACTTCCTTCCCTGGCCGACCGGGTCGGACTTGTTGCGGGGGATTTTAAGCTGAAGTTTGCAGTTTACCATCCTATTCCATCCTTGACTGCGTGCAGCAGCGTTCATCTACCAAACAACCAAATTACACATTGGCCAAAAAGCGTCATGCCTACAGTGGCTTCTGCTGCTTCGCAGTAGCAGGAACGTTTGTGATTTGACTTTGACATTGACCTACATTAATCTTTTCAGAGAGCATCGGGTTACGTCTTTCAAAACGGGTTACCTCAAATAACGCATGATCGGGTGTTGCTTTCCATTTACCTTCTTAAAAAGATACAAACACTGGTCAGATTGCGTCTTTCAAAGGGCCACTTGCGATGGCACAAGGTCAGTCTGTGTCTTATATTATACTTCTTGGGAGATCGTGGGCCTCCGCCATTTAACAAGCCAACTCCGGTAACCAAAGATCAAGGTTTTCCCTTTATCGTTTTGAAAACGGTACAAACAATGTTTCGACTGAACCCTTCATTAAATTTTAATAGAAAAGTCGAAATGAATACGATTGGACTGTAGCCTCTCGCACTTGTCTTGTATAGGACGAGAAGGTAAATTCTGAAGCTGGTCCTGCATTGCCATAACGTAATTCGTAATTTAGAATCAATAATCTGTTAATTATTTAGTGTCGTCGACTGTCTAGACTAATTTCTCAGTATTTTTCCCTAAATCTCCGGCATCTTTACCATACTTTTCAAGCATTTAACAACATTGTAAAAATCCACATCTGTAAATCCTTAAATACGATTAGCAACTGTACAAGTTTGTAAGTTCTGGACGTGCTTTTTATACGCTGAGCGTAGTGCAATGGATTATCTAAACTAGAGCCGACAGAAGAAGTGCAAATAGAACTGACATTGGTTTATCACACAAAGATGCCTTCAGAGATTCTGACATAGGCGTCAAATATCCTAGTGCCGATTCCAACTTTGTTGTTGCAACAATCTTATTTATGAATTTAAACTCATTTCAAAGAAGAAGTTTAAAAGAAAAGAAAATTTAAACAACCAAATGAGAAAAAAACTTCTATGACTGTGGGCAATAATACTATCTACAAATTTTATTGATGAAAAAAGAAATATCTCGCTAACAGTATAAACTCTGCTGCTGATGGTTTTTTTTGTAAAAATAAAATGGCTAATGAAAACCAAAAGCAAACAGGTAAACAACTAAAACAGCAACCATCGTTAAATATGTATACACAATCTGCGTACTACACTTGACAACAAAAGCCCGCGAAGAACGTACACTCATTTCACCGCCCATTAAGTTTTCTGTAGATTAACTTTTATATGTGTTTGTAATAATCAATGCCTTTTAACTTTTATATTACTGTAAATTTATTAAACATAGATAATTATTAAATTGTAAAACATATCTACACCGCTTTCGAATTAGTATGGAAGCTATGTAGTTGTAGGTGATAAGAAGTATGAAGAAGACCTATAAATTACAGTGTCCTGATATTACACGCTTTTGAATATCTCTTATTTAGAAACATTATAGTGACTTAACAGAGTTTTGGTTATAAAATCAACCGTATAAAAGTAAAAACAGTTTAAGATCTACTACTATAAACTTTATCAAAAGATTTTGTGATATAAAAGCAATAAAACAGTGGATGAAGGTAGAAAGAATAAAATAGGAGGAAAGAAAAACCATTTTGTGATCTGCACAGAAAATCGTCAATGACCGACATTCGGTTACAAGCACCTAAGCGTCTTGCAAATAAGCACTGTGTTATTTTTATGCTGAGTGTTTTTAAAATACTTTTGAATTAAGCTAAAGTTGCATATGACCTTCTGATTCAAGTGGTAGATTCTAGTCCCTAACTGCAGAATACTAAAAGTTTTCTGATTGTATCTAATTTCTGATTTGCTTGTGCATAACGTAACTTTACATTTTTGTATTTTCTTTAGTTTAATTTTTATTAACCTTTACAAAACGTTTTTAAATACTGCAGGGAATCTGTCTTCTATTGAAGTATGTACCTTCTTACACAAGAAGAAAGACTCATATTTGATAGGATTGTCTCCTTTCAAATTATACATTCACTGTGTCATAATCAAATGCAAATAAAATGCTTATAGAATTACTCTTATGCTGCACAATTTACTTATCACGCCTATAAAATGCATTAAAGGATAAGATCAGTCCTCTCTAAGTATTTTCCTATAACGGGTTTACGACAGAATGAAATCTATTTCATTCTAACTCATTAACTTTAACAGCGTGTATAAAAAAGGAAAGATATGAAGCGGCATGGGCTGTATATTACTCCGCTTGATTAAAGCAGAACCTTCGAATAGAGATTAAGAGTCCCGAGTTTAGACTGTAGTGTATTACTTCATTACGGAAGCAGCCCCAGTTTCGTATTACCGTTTTCCATATCCTGTCGAACAGTTAACTTGTACATCCTTCTCTTTCGCCGTAGCACTTTCAGTAAAGGTATTTTTAAAAATGCGCAACACGTTTTCAAATGATTCAATCCGGTTACTTTCTGTAAGGTCTAATATATTATTTTTAATTAATTAATGAAGCTGACAGAATTAATGAAAAAAATCGTTATAACAAAAGTTTTCAGTATGCCTCAATCAACGCTTACAAAAACTTCAAAGAATGTTATAATGTTAATATAAACTTTGAACTTAGTTTTAAGACCGGAAAGCGTCAGTAAACTTACGACATGTCCATCGATCCCGTTAGACTTAATTTTGCCAGAGGGTAGATTTCCTTTAAAAGTTATTTTGCACAACTTTCGAGGATTTACAAGTTACAAAACTAAAGATGCTGAAAGCATGTTAATTATTTTATCATACATGTTGAGTAAAAGAAAACCCTTGTTAAATCTAGCAAGACAATATTAAATATTGGAGGAAGATTCAAATTAACTATTCATTTCGCCAACTGGGAAATCAGACGGAAAGGAAAACTGGAATTAGTTTACTTATCTTACTAATCAACTCCTGGAGATTTTTACGTGTTGAATCTTTAAATATTTAAATATTGACAACAGCTTAAGATATTATTTAGGTACACCTTTCCTTATTCGTAATGAGGTTTTTAATATTTATGTTAAAAGGATATTGGGTAGTAAGGAAAAACAAAATGCAGTCAAAAAAGGGAAACGAGAATGTTAACTGGCGTAGAAGAGGGAAAGCATCGACGCAGATGGAAACAACATTTTACAACAGATTATTTTCTCGTTAGAAGGGACAAAAGTAAAAATAACGTAGATGGAAAGATAATACTTAAAAATATCCCTGATCCGGGATTTGCCTCCGTTGGAAGTTAAGCTCAGCAAGCGCCATTAATCACATCAGCGTAGGCCAAGCGGAATGCTGCGGGATTAGAGGGACACAATCGAGGATTTTATTACATCCCTTTACTAGACAAATTATTTTATGATAACATTCAAAAATTCGGTACAACTTTTGACAGCTTTTGTTATATTGTGTAACTTATGTTTTCTACAATGTTCAACATGTAGATACTAATACACAAATGCTACACAGAAACAAAAGAGATTATAGTGTTTTAGCAGAACAGGAAGTATTAATTCGGTTTTGAAAAAATGAAGTAATTTTATTAACAGGGAGTTTCACCACAGTGTAAACGAGATTTGTATTGTTTTATTATTCCCTATGTAGCATATGTTGTTATTGCTTTTCAAGGAATATTGTTTTAGACAGGCAGATTATTATTACGTAATAAGTGTTACTGTACTTCGATGTAAAATGCATAACTTCTCGTGCTATTTCAATGAAATCAAATAATTCGGTATGGGTTTTTAGCAGATGCCGAGATTTAGAATGGAAGTGCTTATGCAAGTGAAGTTCGAATGCTAATAATGTAATAATTATTCGAATTTACTACTTAGTAAAGTAGTCTCCGCCCTGTCCCTATTTCTTTCTTTCTTCAACTATATTTACGCACTGCCCAGGCGGTCCCACCTGAGAGGCGTTCTTTCATAACTCCGTTATTTATCAAGTTAGAACAAAGATTCAAACGCATTGTGTTCGGTACTTGATTTTCTATTAACCAATAATATTGTTTCATATACAGGGTGTTACATGTACGCGTGATACAATGTCACTTTCTTATCTTAAATACGAAGCTATGAATATCTTGACATATTTTGATTTCCTCCGGGACCTGGTTTTCATCGATATACAATTTGGCATATCTACGATATATCGCTTAGCAATTAGTTTTAAAAAACCAAATATTTTTCTTTTTGTGGGTTTTGCATTATTGGGCTATGGTTGACAGACTGTTTAAATTACAGAACTTTTTTTACACATATGCAATAATGATAACTGACTGTCAAGAGTGTAACAAGGAAATGTCAACGAACCAAGATACTGGCTGAAATTGTTTTGGTACACTCGAACAGCCAAGCATATGCAAGGACGACAAAAAAGATTAAATTCCAACTTCTTCAAAACCTGCACAAAAAATCATTGTGTCCACGTTTGCTGTTCAAGTAATAATTGATAGGATGATGAAACACAAGGAGTATTGCCAAAGAGCGGATGTTGAAGGTATCGCCATTGGGACTAAAAACGTAAACTGCTCATCATGTCAAAGAAAGTTCAAGTTGCAAAAGGATCATGAAGAGTTTCATCAACTATCTATCTCTGGTTGAATGGCTGCAATTGCGATGTGCAGAAAGAGGATTCCTAGCTCTAAAGACAATCATGAATGCTCTGAAGATACGAGGGCGGTTCAATAAGTACCCGTGTTAGAAATGAAGACACAATTTTTTTCAAAATTTTTTTTTTATTTTTCAACATAGTCTCCTTTTAGAAATATACACTTCTCCCAACGTTCCTGCCATTTTTTAACCCCTCCAAAAAATAGGATTTGTCGAACTCTCCAAAATACACCTCTATCTCGGCGATGACTTTCTCGTTTAAGCTAAATTTTTTTCCCGCGAGCCATTTCTTCATGTTAGGAAACAAGAAAAAGTTGGAGGGAGCCAGATCAGGTGAATACGGGGGGTGCGGCAGCAATTCATAACGCAATTCATGCAGTTTGGCGGCGACAACTCCGGATGAATGTGCTGGTGCGTTATCGTGGTGAAACAGCACCTTCTTTTTCGCCAAATGCGGCCGTGTCTCCTTTAATTTTTTGTCGTAGCTGTCTAATAACTCACTGTAGTATTGTCCAGTGATCGTTCTTCCTTTTTCTAAAAAATCCATGAGGATGACGCCGTTCGCATCCCAAAAAATCGTCGCCATGACCTTTCCGGCCGATGGAACCATGTTCGCCTTCTTTGGAGCAGATTCACCGGGAGAAATCCATTGTTTTGATTGTTGCTTAGTTTCTGGTGTGTAATGATGAATCCAGGTTTCATCAACGGTAACAACTCGACGCAAAAACTCCTTCGGATTTCGCTTAAATTGCTCCAAACACTGCTTCGAAGTTAACAACCGCATCCGCTTGTTGTCCATCGTTAGCAATCGCGGCACCCATCGCGCCGACAATTTTTTCATCGCCAACTTATCATGTAAAATATTAATTGCCGTTCCGGTCGACACACCTACGGCCTCTGCTACTTCATGCACTTTCGTTCGTCGATCAGCGAGAATCATGTCGTGGACTTTTTGAATGATTTCCTCGGTAAGCAGGTCTGCCGGGCGTCCTGGTCGCTCCTCATCAAAAACGGATATTCGCCCACGTTTAAATTCGTTGAACCAATATCTAACTGTGGTCATAGATGGCGAAGTGTCCCCATAAACAGCATCCAACTTTGCTTTTATCTCCTCGCATTTTTTCCCATCCAAAAACAGAAAGCGAATTACCGAACGATACTGCTCTTTTTCCATCTTAGCTAAAATCACGAAACACGTCTTACTCAAATGGCTGTCAAATCCAAACTAACCTATCAATCAGTCTGCAATTTGTTATACCGTCGTTTGATAGATGGCAGCACACGATGATAACACCAACTTCCCTCAGAAACGTCTTCTGTCGTCAAACACGGGTACTTACTAAACCGCCCTCGTACTTATGATTTCTAACCACACCTATGAAAAGTCAGAAGAAGTAGTTGGCAAAAAACTTAGAAGGGTAAGTAAAGATGAGATTAAACGAAATGGTGAGGAAGAAAAAGAACTGGAGATTCAAGCAGGTAAAGTGATCAGGGTGGGGGATAAAGAATATTCGTTTATCAGTGTTATAGTAGATGCTAATTCCGTCACTGCAGTAATAATAGGGACAAGGACAACGAATATTCTTTATGTAGACCACAGAACGAGAACTTGTTCAATTTGTGAGAAACACGAATCCCAAACTGCAGATCCCAAATTAGACGAAGACGCCCCTGTCATTTCTGCACAAGAGCCATCTAAACCTTGGGAAGCGTCACCTCAAGCAATGGAATCGGACATTCTACTTGCAGGATTCAAACAAAGTTTGGAGGATTCTGGCTTGATTTATAGATATTTGGTAGGGGACGCAGATACCTCTCTTTTTGCGCAAATCCAAGAGCAAGTGGTATATCCTGGAAGAACTCCAGTTGAGGAAGCCGACTGTGTAAACCATTGTGTAGGGGGACTCAACTCAATTTAAAAAAAAACTGAAACAAACACACCGGTGAAGTCTGCGCTTCTATAATTTTATATTTTTATATTTGTGTTTTCATATTCACAATATATTATAGCAGTATGCTAGCATTAGATTAGGTTATACATTTTACATTTATTTTTGTTGGTATTTCGTATTAAAAACAGTTATTCCCTTACGTTATTTATATTTTGTTTGCATATTTATTGTTCTTATTTTCTAATTACATTTTTAAATTATAATCAATGTAAAAACATGCATGCTCTCTTCAAGTTTCGTTATGTCAGAATAAGTGTATTAAGATTATAAGCTAAGGGGATGTTTTTTCTGGGTTTCCTGTTAATACGCGTTAAAAGTAAATTAAAACAAAATACTGCATTTGACAAGAAGGACAGAGATATTATTTCTTTCAACATTTCAAGGTACAATTGTAAATTTCAATTATTCGTGATTTCATATCATCTTGCGTCACAGGTTTGGAAAAAACGTCGTATCAGCCATTGTATACAATAATAACTACATCCATGACGAAAAAAGTCCCATTTCTGTTGTCAGTTTGTTTGAAGACCTCATCAATATTCTAGCTCATATACTTGGTGATCATGTACATAGAATGCAAAACTTATTTTTGTCGGTACATAGGTTTAACCAAGGTAACATATGACACATTTCAAAAAACAACTATAGGACGTGAGATTTCTTGAGAGCTCAGAGACTTCTTCCAAATATAACGTCGAACTTGGCTGAAACTTTTATGTGTATTATGTGCATAATGATTGGCGGGAAAGCGTGTGAACTATTCCAGACTAGGAAGCTACGAGCATCGAATGCTCTCTGCGGCAGTGGTGTACAATTCTGGTTATTTCTGGTCGCTTTCACTATGTCCTCCCAGTCTAGGATCTGAACATACTACCATTTGGAAATTGGCACAGACATGTATGACAATGGACTATGCTGGCAGATCAAAACTGAAAAGAGACACGGTTCATCAATACAGATGTAGCTTATGAAAAGCCGAACGTCGCAATCGATTGACCGTTGGCGTCGCTGGTCAGGTGTGGACATTCGCTGACTAAAGGCCGAATACGTTCATCTTGAAGACAATTTTGCATCCCTGTGACATATTGAAGAATGAATACATAAAACAAGGAATCGACCTTGAGCCTTCTGCTAAAAGATTGTATCAACGAATCACAGCTTCCTGCTGGGCTATTCATCTACAAAAATCATGGTGAATTAGAAGCATCTCCAGTTGGATTGATTGGAGCTGAAAAAATCTATGAAGCTAAACGCACGACATTCCAGGTAGAAAAGACAACTTTCTTACTTATAAGTAGAAGAACGTTGTAGACTTGGACATTGTTCTAAAAAGAACCCATAAATACTACTATCAAGTAATAACGCAGTTTTACGTTTCTGATTGCCAGTTTTGCGACTGTTTTGTATTCTACGAGTCACCTGAAAATCCTGACGATTCTTCTTGGTTTGTGGAACGAATTGAAAGGACAATACTGAAACCGACATCTTTTGATCCAGAAGTAATTGATACAATCTATGCAAGTAGAAAATACTTCAGAACACCTCAATATTGACAAAAAGTAATTGAAGAAAGGGGGTTGAAATAGCCGGCAAAGGAAGAAGTACGACTTTCCGAGGATGATAGTCAAGTTTAAAGTCAAATGGATTTTTCCAGTACTTTTCTTGTTAATCGTGATGAGGAAGTATAAGTATGTTCAGAAAATACTTTTATACATGGTGAGTTTTTGTATTGTGTTTAGTTTGGTAATAAATGTTACTGTGAGGTAATACTAAAAATCTCAATGATTTTAGAGTTTTCCTATCTCATGTGTGATTTCTAGATCTGACGTCAGCATATTTTTTTGTAGTTTATTAGAGAAGAGAAGCATATCTGGTGTGAAACTTGCGTTTTTACTTCAAACTGTATTTATCATTTGTAAGAGAGCCCTTGTTGGTTGAGAAACAGAAGTTATGCATCAGCTGTTATAGCACGGTATGGTAAATAGTAAATAGCGTTGTTGGTTTTTTATTTTTGTGCTAAAATGGGAGTTAAATGCTTGATTTGTTTTGGCAAAATTAAAAAAATTGCTTGTATACCTTGTAATAAATTGCTTTTATTATCCTCTTTGTTGACAGCGTTGGCGGACGGACGCCACTAAGTTCTTGGGTACAAGATATAGAATGAAATAGGTTATTTTTTAGAACAACTTTAGAGTACGTCTCATAGCACCCGGAGACACAGGAAGCGCCCAATACCCCACGAAATTCAAAAATCATTTTCGTTGTTTTTATTTTCTTCTTGGCTCCAGACAGGTTTTTAAGACAACAGGCGCCTAGTATTTAACAGATCTGAAAGTAGTAATCATGGAATTCAAAAAGGTGATCTTCTCTCGGAATTTGCTTGATTGTACAGTGTACATAGATAGTGTCAAAGTATTCAAACTAATTTTAAATATTTGAATAGTATATTTAGAAAATGCTTAGAAACAATTAAAAATGATCAACTTATTATTTAATCGCGTTTATTTGTTGACTTGTTTGTTTTTATTACGGTTTCCTTCCAACCTTGAAGAGGATGCAGTCGACGAGGTTTCGGCAGTTTTAAAAATCGGTTGGAGGACTACGGTGTTTTCAGAAAAATAGTAGTACCTATCAGTTGGTATTGTAGCTGATAATGCAGTAAATTGTCACAACGCAAGAGTAATTGGTCAAGATGCTTTTGAATGTATCTTTGGAGGTAATTTTGGTGGTGTAAAATTAAACAAAAATTAGAAAGTAAAACTTCTGTATGACCAGGTGTGAAGGGAAATCTTGCTTAAAGACACTAAGCAATTACAGATATTTAGGCTTGTTAGTTACCTTATAAAAGAGACATCAGACCTGGAAAAATATTTGTGGTTTAAGTTGACTGTAAAACCGTTTTCACTTTTTGATGATATCTGAGTGCGCAAAACTACGATATTCGCTTTGACTTTTGTTCTGAGATCAAATGATGGCTGCTTAGTTTCAGGTTTTTGAAGAGACGAAGCCCAATGCATGTCCAAGTACTTCCACTGACCATGTCTAAATTTTTATTGGTTCTATACTTGAATTTCTTCAAAATATTATTTTCGAGTATTGTTTTGATTATTTACTTATTGTTCAGAAAACCATGCTTTCGAATGTTAGATTACACAACGCGTTTATGATGAAAGGAACAAATGTATATTTCTGTTAATTGGGATTCAATTTTTCTTGAAAGTCTCTTAGTAGTTTGTTACTTTTATCAACTATGTTTCCAATATCTTTTCTCCAAATAAACAGTTATCAACTTGCCTTCAATATTCTGCTGAAGGAATATGCAACAAAAAGGGATGTGATTTATTGATTCACACGTTGAACGGGTTTGTACGTTACAACCAAACAAAGGTGACAAGTTACCAGACAATATGAAATTCATTAATGTCATACCTATTTGAAGTGGGGTTGTGTGTACTTTTTATTGTGTTTACTTACCTATATTTCTCTGTTTGCATTTTTAAAACATGATGAGCAGGAAACTGCTTCTCCCTGTAAATAGCTATAAACTAATACGTACATAAAGTTTGCCATAAAAGGAATGCATGCAAAAATTAAAAACTTTAGAAAACAATAATTAGAGAACATCATTCTTTGAAGAGATTAATCTAAAACTGTATAGAAAAAGTCAAAAGCAATTTGATGTCTTTTTCCTTTATTTAAATACTTGTTATAATTCTTTTTTCTACTGTACATGTTTAATTTACTTTGCACATCTTTTCTTGTAGAGTTGCTAGTTCTCTTAGCTGAATTAATAAAAGGAAAATGATCACGAAATTAGGTATTATATCGAAAATATTACTTCTCTATCAAGATATACCAATATTCATATCCTAGTTCAATAGAATCTGAAAAGTACAATCATTGATTGAAGCTGGTTAATGTCACGTAAGTAACATTTCTGTGATTTATTTAACTTCAAAACGCTGTCCATTTTCTGTTTACTGCTGAAACATTTCAATTGGCAATTATGTTCTGTGTATGAACCAAGATTTATAAGATTTCTTTATATACTACAAATTCTGTGACAGCAGTACACCGCAAAACCCCGTCATAAATTTATATTACCTAGTTTGGTAAATTTCTCAGCACAAATTTAATAATAAATGGAACAAAAATTAGTTACACAAATGGTTCGTTACGCTGATATATTATTTGTGCCTGAATGGAAATGATGAATTGAACTGAATTGGGATAGTTCTGTGACAAATGTAAAGTTAGTCAAATATTAATAAAATGGGAATTCATATAATACATAATTTAGTAGAATTGTAAAGGGAAATTGATTCTTGTGTTTTAGGTGTGTGTACTTCGTAAATCTCTCCCTAAAACAAACAAATATTGGCACAAACAGCCTTGTGTATTGTGGCTGTTATAAATAACAAAGCGGTCTTCGAATGAATGTGACCCGTTTCCGCTGTGACAGATCCAATCTCCGCAACATCACATGCAAAAACAATGAAGCACTGATTGGAACCGCCTTGCCGACATCGTGAAATGAATACTTTTGTGATTGTTCTCGTGCTGTCGTTAAGGTTTAGCACACTTTAATCTTATCAAAAACCAACAAGCACGTTGTGTTTTACTATTTAATATCTAAAGAAGTGCAAATGTAAAGTGGAAAATCGAACTCGATCGGTTAATATTAATGTCAGGAAATATAATGTGCGTATAGAAGCATGAGTGTTTTTTTTTATTTTGCAGCAAATGGAGTTAATTGAGTGTAGGTATTTTGTGCAAAATTGGTATTATGTTTCAGAAGCAAATAACTAAGCAACTTAAACTATACTGCTCTCACGGGTACAAGATCAAACACGGAAGGTTAATATTGTTAGCCGGTCAGCCAGGCGGAGGCGGAACTCTGCTTCAATCAACCAAGAGCATGAGGGTTTTTGCTTCCAGTTACGTCGTTTGAAGTGCATCATCAACATTTTGGAGACCATGTCTAATATACCTAATAAGCACACGTGAACGTATTTAATTCACTAGTTAGTTACATTAGTAACTAATAAAATTCCATTTTGCACGGTATAAAATAACGAAAGCTGCAATAATTATTTGAAAACATATAAAATTAGAACAGAATATAAATAAAATTAAATTGCGGAATTACAGTTCATAAGACAACTAAAATTACAAATTGTTACGTTGTTAACGTTGCATTTGATTCTAAAATTACATGTAAGCTTATTCTACAGGATGTTTGATTAAATCAAGTTATATCAAATTTAAATTAAAACATTATTAAATTTCATTTGTTTTGACTGACAGCTTAAGTATTAGTGAATATAACTAAAATTTAATAACAGTAATAAAACACTTAACTGTGTAAGTAAGTAATACAAAATTTTAGAAGTAACAAATAATTAAGACAACAAACAGTAAAATTTAGTTGCTTAACGGAATTTCTGCAAACGATGCATTTTGTTCGAGTAAGATTAGATTTCCCAAAACATTTAAAAGTGAATATTCAATTTAGAGTTTGTAAACTTTTTTAATATCTTGAAAAACTGTATGTAACTGTATTAGCTGAATATTTCTTGCTGCACGGATTTATAAAACATGCTGCAGGGTGCAAGTCCATAGAATTCTTCATTCTTATACAAATTAGTAGGTAACATTTGTATTTACATCCATTGAGAAACTTCTCAGCATTTAGTGAGCAATTCTTAAAGATTAGTAAACTATAATTCTTTCAAATTAATCGGATCTATAAATATGGGCGGAAACTTCATTTCGGAAGTATTTCAGTGCTGTTGACGACTGGACTATTGGTAATCAAGCCTAACGTCTGCATTATGGTATAAATATATTTCTTTGTAGATGGCTAAAGGAATTGTGAATAAAAACCTGAATGTAGAGGAATAAATATGTTATGTACAGATTTTCGCTTTGTGATGACTTCATGGTGATTGACGTAACAACTCACGTAAACGCAAGCGTATTATTCGTAGCGTTTTATATGTATTACGCTAGTAGTAAAGTTTACCCATAATTGACGTTATTTAACATAAAAATTTTTATCTAACAAGTTTTTAAACTGATACTGAAATTTTTTAGTATCATTTAAACAAACAATAGATGATTTAAATTGAATACACCACAACGCCTTTATTTAGGTAATATGAATTCATTTAAAAATTCTATAGCTGAAAACAGAATTAATTGAACCAACACCCACTTTTTAACAGAACACAAATGGTGCTTTCCACCCCTACAAATATAAATTTATCACGAACTTGAATCAACAGGCAGTGCGTATCAAATAAATAAAATAATATAATTATCTTTTCTTTTACAGCGAGTTCGAAAATTGAATTCCAAATTCCGTGTTCTAATTTGAACAAATAATACTTTTTCTTTGTCACTTTTAAACGAGGAATACAAATTTTTATAACGTTTCAGGCTTGGTATAGTACCAATAATCTTCTAATAAACAACCAAATTGTTTGCAAAAAGTTTCCTGCATAATAAAATGCGTTTGCTTAAAAAAAATGTATTCAGACGGTGTGTTACGATACATCTCTCTGCTATAACACAAACATAAGACGTCGACTTACTTTTATTTGCACTTATATCCAGGTTTCACAGTCCTTGTGTTTAATAATTACCTATAAAGCTCATGCTACTACAAAATCACCTGTAAATATCGTTCATCAAGTTTTAAATCATTAAACACTACCCGGATGTTTCTACACATATTTCAATTCCTGGTGAGATTTATAAATTGACTAGTTTGTTGCCATTTCTAAATAAAAGTAAACAATGTTTTAATGTTTAATACTTACTGATATACTACGCATAAACATTAATGCATAAAGCGGAAAAAGCACAATAGCTGTTCCTTTTTATTTAACCCAGTTCTTTAGTAACTGACCTGACTAGATTTGATAATAAAATTTTCTGTGATATATCGTGCCAATTATAAATGTCAGTCAGCTAGAATACTACAGAAAAACAGTCTAAATAGTTGCCTTAGTTAAAAAAGGAGGAATTTAACAATATGTTGTTCAAGTGTGGTACCCACCAACCGTCGGTTAACACAATAATAAGTTTTTGTTGGCAGGAAACAGAAAACCACTACTAAGCAGGATCTTTTCTTCTAGTACATACGAGGGCGGTTCAATAAGTACCCGTGTTAGAAATGAAGACACAATTTTTTTCAAAAATTTTTTTTTTATTTTTCAACATAGCCTCCTTTTAGAAATATACACTTCTCCCAACGTTCCTGCCATTTTTTTAACCCCTCCAAAAAATAGGATTTGTCGAACTCTCCAAAATACGCTTCTATCTCGGCGATGACTTCCTCGTTTGAGCTAAATTTTTTTCCCGCGAGCCATTTCTTCATGTTAGGAAACAAGAAAAAGTCGCAGAAAGCCAGATCGGGTGAATACGGGGGGTGCGGCAGCAATTCATAACGCAATTCATGCAGTTTGGCGGCGACAACTCCGGATGAATGTGCTGGTGCGTTATCGTGGTGAAACAGCACCTTTTTTTTCGCCAAATGCGGCCGTGTCTCCTTCAATTTTTTGTCGAAGCTGTCTAATAACTCACTGTAGTATTATCCAGTGATCGTTCTTCCTTTTTCTAAAAAATCCATGAGGATGACGCCGTTCGCATCCCAAAAAATCGTCGCCATGACCTTTTCGGCCGATGAAACCATCTTCGCCTTCTTTGGAACAGATTCACCGGGAGAAATCCATTGTTTTGATTGTTTCTCAGTTTCTGGTGTGTAATGATGAATCCAGGTTTCATCAACGGTGACAACTCGACGCAAAAACTCCTTCGGATTTCGCTTAAATTGCTCCAAACACTGCTTCGAAGTTAACAGCCGCATCCGCTTGTTGTCCACCGTTAGCAATCGCGGCACCCATCGCGCCGACAACTTTTTCATCGCCAATTGATCATGTAAAATATTAATTGCCGTTCCGGTCGACACACCTACGGCCTCTGCTACTTCACGCACTTTCGTTCGTCGATCAGCGAGAATCATGTCGTGGACTTTTTGAATGATTTCCTCGGTAACCACGTCTGCCGGGCGTCCTGGTCGCTCCTCATCAAAAACGGATGTTCGCCCACGTTTAAATTCGTTGAACCAATATCTAACTGTGGTCATAGATGGCGAAGTGTCCCCACAAACAGCATCCAACTTTGCTTTTATCTTCTCGCATTTTTTCCCATCCAAAAACAGAAAGCGAATTACCGAACGATACTGCTCTTTTTCCATCTTAGCTAAAATCACGAAACACGTCTTACTCAAATGGCTGTCAAATCCAAACTAACCTATCAATCAGTCTGCAATTTGTTATACCGTCATTTGATAGATGGCAGCACACGATGATAACACCAACTTCCCTCAGGAACGCCTTCTGTCGTCAAACACGGGTACTTACTGAACCGCCCTCGTATAATATTTAGGCAACTGTTTGTAATAGCTGAAAGTCTACGGTAGCAGTATTTTCAGAAATAAAATGTAGTCCCTCTTATGAACCACGTCTTTCTGTAGAGCTCCGCAGAGTGCACGATTCAGTTTTATTCTAGCATACAGAAGCTGGCAGATGCAAGACTGGGTTCGAGGTAGGTTTTCAGATTAGAAGGGTGTGGCAGCGTATATCGTCCTCTTGAGGAACGGTATGCTCGATGCAATTTCAACTTGATTAGAAAAGTTTCTTATACATTTTAGCATGAAATAAAAAATTTCATATAGATGCGACATTAATTGGACAGTACTAGTGGTCAATGACAGCTGTCTATTGTATTTGTAACGTTACGTCATTCTCAATCTTATTGTGCCAATGCGATGAGAAGTTCATACAATCTTATAGTGTGATGAAATTTGCTGTATCTCCCTGCACAATAAAGTGATTTGGTGAAAGTGTTCAATACACCATTTTGAGAAGTTTTTTCATGATATTAGATAAAAGCAATGTACAATTATCAATAATAGAACACACCTCTTCGTTTTACTAAACAAAACAATAGTATACCGCTATTCGAAATGCTTCAGAGAAAACTCTAGTAGACGAACAAAGAGAAAATCACGGTTTTAAAAAGAAAAAGTTTAAATGGTGACTCCATTTCCCAAATTTCCAGTCTTGTTTATTATTTTATTCCTACTTTAAATATGTGCGTTCTGAGAGGGTTATACAACTCTTAATCTTTGATTGTACCAACGCAGATAAGAAAAGGGTGCCCAAAAACCGGAATGAAAAAGCCTTGCAGGTAAGGAATAGTTATTTTGTTTTTGCAAACGATACCCAAGACGTGGCTAAGCGATAGTGCTCTAATAGGTATGCATTGAAGAGGTCCGTAAAAGTTCTTTCACAAATATGATATTTTTCTCCACATCTTCTCACCTTCTTATAAAATGCAGAATGCACTGAACATCGGTGTTGCCGTTTTCTATATCACTGCAGTAATTGGAGTCGTATCGTATTTTCCCGTTACCAGGTATGCATGAAATAAATTACGTTTGCAGCAGTATAGCCGTACTATCTTCAGTGTATTATTGGTCTGTAATTACTTTGGTTACAGAAAAACTGTCACTAATAGCTAATTGCCCTAAATAATGATCTTAAGTATCTCACTATCTGCACTACTGTTTTTGGGATAAGCAATTTCACAAAATAATGTAATGTTCTTTTCATATATAAAACGTTTGTTTATATTTAATAATATTTATTTTTACTTAATTTATTACAATTTATTTCCAGTATTTATCTACACTAAATTATTTATTTATTTATGTACAGAAGAATTTATTTATCACTAATTAACATTTATTTCGTTCGGCACTACTAGCTCATAGACTGTAGAACCGCTTTCTGCTCGGTCAACGCAGCCTTATATTTGTTTCCGCGTGGTTCTTGATGAGCCCAGAAAGATCGCGTTCCTTCTGGAACATACGACGGTGGAAAATTCTCGATAGTTCGAGATTTCTCCGGCACATTCGACCAGCCTGTTCGAGACTGTTCGGGACTTTTTCTAGAATATTCTAGGGGCGGCGCCTTACACTGCCCCCTTCTTAACACTGTAGCGTCTCGCGACAGTGCCGAAACTGATGTTCCATGCATTTCGCTGCTTGTTCCGGCTATGGCTTCTGGATCATGACGATACTTGCATGCCGAACCCCTAGTACACCTCGAGTTTTTGAAAAAGAAACAATCCACTGTTTTCTGACACTTCTGGGAGGATGTTGCGGAATTATAACTGCAAACCAGTACTTCCACGCCAGCGTCCTGAAATATTACTTCCAACATATTTCGCACGGTACGCCAATCCGGCTGGTCTAGACCACATCCAATTTTCGGCATAGCTAATTTCTTCACTCCGTGCGCTTGGAGCTGTATCTTCAAGTTGTGAAGAGCCTTCCACAAAGCCTCATACTGCGGCTTTTCACATGAACGAGGTTTCGTGACCAGATAATAAAGAAATCGTCCCTGGTCTTGTAGATAGCAGGCCTTGCCTATCTCGGGGTGTTATAAAAATATTTCTCTCGTGCGACCAAACTTGAACTTGAAGTCGACAGCTATACCTCGGGACATCTTCAAATCTTTCGCCACGCAGTGAACTAGAGACTATTCTTCCGGAACTTGAAACAGGTTTCTTTGTTGTTCATGAACAACACCAAAACGAGCTTTCCTATCATTTGAGTAAAAAGTCATAAAGTCAGTAAACGAGGGTCTTTTGATCTTCAATCGCTACAACCGTTGCGGGTTGTATTTCGGCCTTTGGTTCTTCTATATCGACTCCATTTCCGCCTGCATGCGGGGCCAACCGGTTGGTGTGCACAACCATCATTTTTCCCCTTGATGGTTTTCTGATACGGTATATCAGGTCATTTATTGGTTTAATGACCTTGTAGGGCCCTTCCCATGCTCTTTGCAGCTTTGGAAATAAGCCTCTTCGTCTTTGAGGACGATAGAGCCAAACTAGATCTCCAGGTTGATACCCTCCTGTTTGGACTTTAATGTCGTATCGCTCTTTCATCTTATCACTGGCCATCTGAATATTACGACGAACATTTTCATAAATGGAGTTTAACTTCTTACGAAGGTTATCAACGTAATCATCACCGACCACGTCATTTTTACTGGATTTGACACCAAACTGTAGATCACATGGTAACCGAATTTCGCGCTCGAAGAACACCGCAGCTGGGGTTTGGCCAGTTGTTTCTTGTACAGCCGAGCGGTTTGCCATTAGAAACAGATGCAGGTATTGGTTCCAATCGCGCTGATGCTCGGACACCACCTTCGACAAGTACTTCCCCATCGTTCTATTCATTCTTTCCACCATTCCATCCGACTGCGGGTGCAACGGTATAGTTCTCGTTTTCCTGATACCCAATGATTGGCACAACAGTGTCGACTGAAAGTTCCTGCCCTGGTCGGAATGCAATTCCAGTGGGACACTAAAACGGCTAAAGAGTTCTTTTACCAGCACGTCAGCAACCGTAGCCGCTTCTTGGTTTGGTAGGGCGTATGCCTCTGTCCATATAATTAAAATAATCCATGGCCACCAAAATATATTTATTTTCTGCGTCCGTCTCTGGGAATGGACCCGCAATGTCTATGGCGATTCTTTCAAATGGACTACCGACGTTATACTGTCGCAAGTGGCCCATTGCCGCTTGCACAAACTTCGCACCGTCTGCACCATTCTCTGACGTCTTCCTTGCAGTTCATCCAATAAAACCGTTCTCAAATATTCGCCAGTGTTTTCCTAACTCCCAGATGGCCTCCCGATGGCCCATCATGCAACTGTCGCAACACTTCAGGAACCCTGTTCTTGGGAGCCACTAACTGCATTCTTATTTCGGTTCCTTCTTCTATATAAAACGTTTATTTATATTTAATAGTATTTATTTTTACTTAATTTATTACAATTTATTTCCAGTATTTATTTACACTAAATTATTTATTTATTTATGTACAGAAGAACTTATTTATCACTAATTAACATTTAGTTCGTTCGTCACTACTAGCTGATTGACTGTAGAACCGCCTTCTGCTCGGTCAACGCAGCTTTATATTCGTTTCCGCGTGGTTCTTGATGAGCCCAGAAAGTTCGCGTTGCTTCTGGAACATTCGACGGTGGAAGATTCTCAATAGTTCGAGATTTCTTCGGCACATTCGACCAGCGTGTTCGAGACTGTTCGGGACTTTTTCTAGAATATTCTAGGGGCGGCGCGTTACAATAATATTCCGGCGTCTTGTAACCAGATATTTAAATAAATTTACTTTTCATTTGTTTTGTAATTGTAAGTTATTAAATTTTCTACTTTAATAGAACCTGTTTGTTTAAGACACTTTAACGACTAATAACTCAGGAAAGTATTTTTAGGGACATGTTTATATAAACTCTTTGACTTAGTTTGGGATGAAGATTTACCTTTCGAGTTTTGTATATACATCTTAGAAATACCCCTAATATAATAATATAATAATAAATTTTGTGGTTTTTAGTTTCGGTGCTCAAAACTTTATTTGTCACGTGAAATACACCTACAGGGTGTTTCTTTCTAGATGGAATATCCCTTACAATGATTCTAGCTAAAACGATAAGATCTAGTTTATGTATTTTTATCATTGACTGTAATTCCTTTAATACGTTGATAAATTGTTTTTGTTTGTAGTCCTTTCGCTTCAGCCAAATCAATGAGAACCTTAATTGTTTACATTAATTTTATTAGGTGGGTTTTAAATTCTGAATATAGGACCTAAGAAGCATCATCTTAAAACCACACCTTAAAACGTTATGATACGTAAAAAATATTTTAAAATCACTGTGCTAATAGGTAAACATATAATTTATCTAATTTCTTCTTAAATAAATTATTTCTAAATTTGAGCATCCTACTATGATTTTCATTTTAGTACTGTTTATAATATACTTATTTATAGTACCTTTGAGGTAGGGTAGAATGAATACTTAACAGGATAATAGGTTTCCGTTTAAAATAATTATGTAAATTTAGATTTCCCTCTGACCTATTATAAATAGTGAATAATTCCCAGTCAGTACGTCCAATTTATGGAAGCGTTCTAATTCATAGATCAATCTTAACATTCCCTAACTGACAACTGCTTGTCTAGGTTTACTGAAATTAACACTTGTAGAGGTTTCCTATTTTGTATTCAAGCTAGATTACGGCTAAATGAAGGTTTTAAACTGAATTTGCTTAAAACTAAAACGGAAGTAAATAGTAGCATTTCTGATTTAAAATGTTCTAGAATTGTTATAAGTAGCTAGGCATAACCTAATATTTCCTGATCTACAATTTTGTTTGCCAAGTAAACAAAATATACCTTTATTTTTAGAACTTTGTTTGTATTTTTTGCTTTGATGGTAGGATTAATTATGTCCTCATCATATCAAGTAAACAAGGAAAAGAGCACTTTATCGATCATGTAATTTTAGTAGACTGTATATTAGTTTAAAATAAAACAAGCAAATCTCTTCCTTAATACATTATCATCTTATTGAAAGAATAACCATCGCTTATGTAAAATTATTAACGAAATGTCAAAACTGTTGCTTCAGCAAGCAATAGGGATGTAATACCAGTAGAATTATAACCAAAATTGCGCATCATGTAGAGATTAATAAATGTATCACAGCCTATTCAGCTTTAGCCAAGGCTATCAAGCTTAGCTTGCGAGGTGGCTAAAGTGATTTGTTAAGGACATATGACACGCATAACGTTCCTGCGTAAACGGCGCGATGGGAAATAAGTTAACCCCCTTCTAATTAAGTTTGCAACAGTACTTGTAAGTTACAGTTATTGTTAATTAAATATAGGCAGTATAACAACGAGAGACAATTAATATCACGCTAATTAGTTTAAAATAATTATTCGAGGATTTCCTCAAGTTACGATACACCATTTTCCAGTGGTTACTTAAAAAACTCGTTATTTTATAAATGAAAGCAGTTCGAGGTTTATTTTTTCTTTAAATTACAATGGTATTAAAGTAACCGCAAAATTATAAGTCTGCTTTGTTTTGTCTGATGTGTACTGACTGAAATCTTTAGAAGATTCATTTGTGTCTCTTAACAACAGCCGCAATGGAAACCATTTGTATCCCGTTTCGCTTTTGATGTTTTCTTTACGATTTTTCAAGCCCTAGGAGTACGCTTGTATTTCTACTTGGACGAATTTTGCGTCAGTATTTACTTTCTAACTCTTAGGAAAACTAATTAAAGCAACTGCGTTTGAGATTGAAATATTTTTGCAAATTAACCTTAGTCTATCCTTATTTACTATATTCGCTGATTAATTTTGTGTAAACATCTTGAGGTTCTTAAAGTAAATAGAATGTTGAAAAACTTAATAAAGGCAGTATTATTGTTGTTATTATTACTACAATTACTGTATTTGTAAAACCTGGAAGAAAGATGGAATTAGGCGCTATATTTACATCTTCCATAAAAATAAATGTGACTAGAAAATATAATAAAACCTGAAATCTTACATCTAAAACTTATTTTGTACCTATTTTAAGAAACGTGTTCATATTTATATAGAATCTTGCATGCTGTTTAAAAAAATTGTCTAGACATGTTTAAAAAATCTGTTTAAAAATGTTTAAGCATAAATTAAAAAATGCTAGAAGCATACCCACAAAGCTGACGCAATTACAAAAGAAGTCTGTAAGAAAGGCAAATACGATAATAGTGTTAAGCACTTGATTTCGCATAAGAAGATTGAGCCGGTTTGGAAAAAACAAGGTAAGTCTAAAGTCATTTACAAAATTGTAAACACCGAAGGCAATATTGAGGCGTCTAAATATTTTTCAATACATACTTGTTACGTGTCGGAACGGAATGAATACCACTGCCATAATTTCCAAGATTTTAATTAGCTTAATCAAAAGTTTCTTTTTTATTGTTAGAATAACATGGTTTATCGGAGGGTTAGGTATGGGCTGAAAAGTCCCAGGCCTAACAAAGAAAACACGGTTTTTTTTGTTCAAAATTAGCTTTATTTATCAACGTAATTTCCATAAAGAGCAACGCAATCATTCCAGCGCCGCTCTAACATTTCAATACCACTTTTGTAGAACGATTTATCTTTTGCCTCAAAATAGGACTCAGTTTCAGCGATAACCTCTTCATTCGAGCGAAATTTCTTACCGGCAAGCATTTTTTTTTAGGTCTGCGAACAGCCAATAGTAGCTGGGAGCCAAATCTGCCGAATACGGTGGATGTGGGAGCAATTCGAAGTTCAATTCATGTAGTTTTGCCATTGTTTTGATTGACTTGTGACACGGTGCGTTGTCTTGATGAAACAAAATTTTTTTCTTTGCCATATGCGGTCGTGTCTTTGCAATTTCGGCCTTCAAATGCTCCAATAACGCTATATAATATTCACTGTTGATGGTATTTCCCTTCTCAAGATAGTCGATGAATATTACACCACGCACATCCCAAAATACCGAGGCCATAACCTTTCCAGCCGATTGTTGTGCTTTCGGTCGCTTTGGACGAGGTTCACCAGTTGCTGTCCACTCAGATGACGATCGTTTTGATTCTGGAGTGAAGTGATGGATCCATCCGTTGTCACATATCGACGCAAAAATTCCGATTTGTTACGTTTAAACATGGCCAAACACTGCTCAGAAACATCAACATGTTCTTGTTTTTGGTGAACAGTGAGCAAACGCGGCACCCACTTTGAGCAGAGCTTTCTCATAGTCAAATGCTTATGCAATATAAAGCCAACACGTTCTTTTGATATCTTTACAATGTCAGCTAACTCACGCAACTTCACTTTTCGATCATTCAAAACGATTTTGTGGATTTTTTTGATGTTTTCTGGTGTTACCGCCTCATTTGGACGTCCACTGCGTTCTGCATCATCGGTGTCTCTACGACCACGTTTGAAGTCAGCAAACCAACGTTTTATTGTTGTTTCTGATGGAGCGTAGTCCCCATAACACTTTTCAAACGATTGTTTCGCTTGAACGGTATTTTTTCCCATCAAGAAGCAGTGTAAGATTAAAACACAAAATTGTTTTTGATCCATTGTTTTGAAAATAACAAAAGTAGCGTCACTCTTAGCACAATAACTCACAAAATAATGAATAGAATATCATGAAATTTTAACAGCTGTCTTTTGAAGGTTAGTACTAACTGAAAAAGCGGTGAATGCAATAAAACTAGCGCCATCTATTTGTTAGGCCTGGAACTTTTCAGCCCATGTGTTACTAACATAAACTACAATTACTTCATATAACGTCCCTGGTAGTACAATTCGAAACAGTAATCTTGCTTTAAAATTACAGACAAATATTGGTGGTATAAACCAAATACCTAGTCTGAAGAGGATGCATGTGGACAGCTTTGTTTTATTTTATATTGTCTATTTTTAAAACTCACTTACCTTTAACGGCAAACCTCCCATGTTCTTTACCAGATGTTAGAGCCTTTTTTGTTCTAGAATATTTTGATTTTGATCGGTTTTGTTTGATTTCTGGCTTGACTGGTTCTTGATTTTAAAATTATGGGCGCGTAGATGCTCATATTTTCTCTCTTGAAAATTTACCCAAAACTTCAGCTGATCACTGTATCAAATTATTTATACGTCATTAAACGTTAGACATACTTTTCACTTTTGTTTAAAGATTAGTAATATATCTACAACAAATATCTAAAATCAGGTTCGTAGTAATAATCTTCTGTAGAGGTGTGTGTTAATCAGATTGAACTGTTAATGTAATGTGACCTCTCAATGCATGATTGGGTGAAAAAGAATTAGGTCTCTGAGAAGGTTGTATTTTTACAAGCATTATTTGGTTATCAATGCTAAACTTTCTTTCATTTCAAAAACTCACACGCAACTGCTTTCATAACCTAGTTAAATAAGTAACAGATTGACAGCCAGAATAAACTGATTTTGCTTTTATAGAAAAACAAAGTACTACTCGTAAGTAACAGGTGGATTTTTAATAAACTCTTAAATATTGCAATTCCTAATATTAGGATGGTTATAACGAAAACGTCGGAAATAAAAAACATTTGCTTGGGGGACTTTATTAATTTCAATAGTAGGTAAGATGTTAAAGAAATAAATAATACCTACAATCTATTTTTTGCATTTAAATTACGTATTGCTTTGACTGTAGAATAAAAAAAGTGTCTGAAAAAAAATTTTATACTTTTGTTATTTGCAATTTAATTTAAAAGAAATGTAATACTTCAAATTCTCTAATTTTGCTTTGAAGGCACTTTTTGTGAAGCCTATTTGGTTCCTTTTTATCGTATAATATTAGAAAAAAATGTTACTAAAAACGTTTATTACAGTATCTAAAAGAACAGTTCCTCTGGTTTAATAATTCAACCAATCTGAGGCATTTCCGATTCTCATCGCGCTGTGACAATATTCAAAATCAAATTACATGAATTGAGAGCAATCTGATTTTCTGTATTCCGAGTTCTGCTCGTTGATTGCATAGCCTGGGTAAGCTTTCAGCAAGCTACAGTTGCTTTCTTTCTTCATTCAGAAGTCTTCTATTTAATAAAATGGAAATACACTCGTTCTCTATATACACCATGAGTATACGAAAATGTTTTGCACTTTTTTTACAGATTTGTTAAAAATAAATGAATAAATACGATAAAAAAAGAAATTGTGACAATTATTTTTATTGCGTTTCTAGCGTGACTTATATAACGATTGATAGTGTTGTCATGCGCAAATTATTAATTCACATGAAAGCAACATTTATATTGTCAATGGTAACCTTATTATTTTATGAAAATGTGCTTTCATTATGTAGTAAAAGCATATTGTAAATTAAATTTGGATAGCTGTCTCTTGAACACTCATTAAGTCATGACTCAATAATGTACCCTGAATTTGAAATAAAGTTATTAAAGATAATTATTCAGTTATTTGTTGTACAAAGGAAAAAGTGATGCTCTTTTCCCGCATGCGCTATTTGTTTATTATTATGTTTTTTCGTCGACCTTAAAAAGTTTATTAAAAATCTAAATGAAGGTTGTTCTACGATTAAGAGTTTACTTTTGCAAATTGTTGTAAGATAGCTTTAGTATCCATGGTATCCAAAACGTATCTAAGAAAAAACCAAATAAAAATTAAACAACAGGGAGGAAAAATCACTTTCTCCCGCTAAAATATAATCGTCTACTTTCGGCCACAAAATGAGGATTGAAAAGCCTACTTTCTAATAAGGTATTTTATGTTTATTTGAATTTTAATAACTGCGAGATTTACTTGTAACTCCAGAAAAGTTTCCTAAATTATATGGAATGTTTCTTGAAATGAATTCCTCATAGTGGAATAATTTTGTGGTGGATTATTTGGAATGCGTTTGCATTTCTAGAGAATTGGAATTTTAGATACATCTCATATAGTGCAGGTGTACATAAAAATTCAAATCTGCGTAGATGCAATTAATGTACTAGCATAAGAAAATTTAGAATTGCATCGTTTTTTTGCTACGTATAAAACTGTTCTAAAGCGTTTCACTACACACACAGAATTAAATAAGTACAGATAGCGTTTCACTGTTATTCTAACGTTTGTCATAAGTTAAACTATTAGATCCCAAGTAAGACAAAATATTTGGGGAAACGTTTATTATGCATTACTCATCCAAGAATACATAAATTTGAAAATCTTTCTCTCATTTTAACAAAGTTGACAATTAAACAATTTAAATATGTAATGAGGAATTTTAGAAACGCTTTATCTAAATATTTATTCAATGTGTTAAATACATAATTCTGTTATACGTTATTAATACATGTAAATTTGAACATACCGGCTGATTTTCTTCACCTGGAATTTTTAATATCTGGAAAAACAAGCATCCTACGAAAAAATGGTCCAAATAAAAAGTTAGTATTTTCGCGGGGGAAATTCATGAATGCTAAAATTAATCAACTCTCGATCCCCCTTGTAGATGGGCCGGGGGGTAACTTTGAAATCTTAAATAGGAACCTCCATGTTTTATTGCAGATTCGGATAGTACGTTAAAAAATATGAAACTTTTATTGGAAATATGTTTTTTGATTCATGATAGATGGCGCTGTAATAGTCGAAATTTAATTTGTTAGATTTCTTCAATTGAGAACCAATGCATTCGATTCTGCAATACATTTTCAATAAAAAATTACCACTTTTTTGTTATTAGTTCTTGATTTACGTGCACTAAGGTGTTTATGTTATGTTTAAATTGTTGTATTTTTTATGTATTGTTCTGTTTTTTCTATTTCTTTCATTTTTTAAACAAAAAATAAATACAATACTTTATTTAAATTAAAATAAAAGCAAATTTTTATTTTTACAAAGAAATACTACTTCTTTATGTTACAAATAATTTCCGAATAATTCTCTACTGCAACTTTCAAATTATTTTTGTTTACATTAAACATTTGTCTTACTTCTTTTGTTCATTTTTTCTCGTAGTTATAAAAACACAAAATAAAGTTACAAAAGAAAGAGAAAACAACTTTAAGAAACGACTGTATCGGTTCTCAATTGAAGAAATCAGAAAAACTAAATTTCGTCGATTACAGCGTCATCTATCAGGAATCTAAAAAAATGTTTTGAATAAAAGTTTGATACTTTTCGGCGTACTATCTGAATCTGCAATAAAAAATGGGGATTCATGGTTAAGATTTCAAAGTGACCCCCCACCCCACCCATAAGGGTGGAAGAGGGGGAGCTAATCTTAGCGCTCATAAATCTCCCATGTGAAAATATTAACTTTTTATTTCGACCATTGTTTTCGTAGAATGCTTCTTTCTCTAGATATTTAAAAATTCCAGGTTGAAAAATCAGCTGGTATAACATTAGTGTACGAAAATGTTTTTATGAGTACGTAAATTGCTTGTTTCAACACTAACAGTACTTTTATTTTACAAATAGAATACAAGACGTTTTGCAGCGACATATTTCACGTTTTTCAAGAGCTAAAGAACTTATTATAAAAACAAAACTGTCAGATTTCTAAATTTGTTAACAGACTGTACAACAATCACATAATTGTATTTTGTGTTAAAAGTATAATGCCTAATATACAGTGGTAATTTGACACTTTCTTGAAATATGTTTGGTAAAGATATTTAGAAGAAACATGTTCCTTTAATTTGTCAACTCTTATGTTATTCTCTGCTAATTTGGAACATTAAGTTGTGAATGTTAACTAACTTCTGCAAATTTCGGCCAATCGTTAACAGCATTGCAAGTTTTATCTTGTAAATCATAGGAGTTACCTATATTTTGTATAGTTTTAGGCAACCTGTAAGTCGTATAAAATCAAAGTGTTTTGTTGTTGTGCACGATAATATCTACGAGTATGTCTGTTATTTGCTGGCCTATTTATTATATTAATTGTCTATATTAACTCTATATACCAGGTGTATACCTATGAAATGAGACTTTCAGCTATTAGACCACAGATGTCGCTAGGAGTATTTTTAAACTGTCCCAAATGTCTTATTTTTTTCGTCTGTCATCTGTCAACAATATTCAATTCATTGTTTGTGATGTTTCATACAACAACGCATTTTTTTCGCTCTTAAAAATGTCGAATTTCGTGCCTTCAAACTACGATTTGCGGACATCGTTGATTTTCTGTTATCAATTGAAGAAAAACGCTTCTCAAGCTCATCAAGCTTATAGAAGCTTACGGTGGACATGCTCTAAGCAGAGCACAGTGCTTCAGGTGGTTTGAAAAATTCCGAAGTGGTGATTTTAGCGTGGAGGACGAGGAACGTGGCCGGCCACCGAAAAAGTTTGAGGACACCGAATTGCAAGCATTGTTGAATGAAGATGATGGTCAAACGCAAGAAATGATGGCAGAGCAGTTGGGAGTGACCCAAAAAACCATTTGCAAACGTTTGAAAGACATGGGCATGATTTTAAAGGTCGGAAGATGGGTGCCGCATGAACTGACTGAAAGGCAGCAAGAGAACCGAAAAACCACTTGTGAAATGCTGCTCTCCCGGTTCAAAAGAAAGTCTTTTTTGCATCGAATCGTTACGGGTGTATTTCTCCAATCCCAAACGTAAACGATCGTATGGTCCGCCCGGCCACAAGCCAAAATCAACGGCCAAACCAAATCGCTTCGGCCGCAAGGCAATGCTGTGTGTTTTCTGGGATCAGCATGGTATGATTTGGTACGAGCTATTAAAACCAGGTGAAACAGTTGACGGTGCACGCTACCAACGACAATTGGCCGATTTGAACAGCGCTATACACCGAAAACGCCCAGAATATGCCAATCGGCGTCACAAAGTAATTTTTCTTGATGACAATGCACCACCACATCGAACAAGAGCGACCCGGGAATTGGTGGAGACGTACGATTGGGAACCGCTGGTGCATGCGGCTTACTCACCAGACTTGGCGCCTTCCGATTATCATTTGTTTGCATCGATGGGCCACGCACTTTCCGAGCAGCGCTTCAATTCTCACGAAGAAGCCAAAAAATGGCTCGATGATTGGTTTGCGGCCAAAGACGGCCAATTTTTTTGGCGCGGCATTCACAAATTGCCTGAGAGATGGGTAAAATGTGTCGCTAGCGATGGCTATTATTTTGAAGATTAGATTTGTAACCATTTTTTGTTAATAAACGTTTAAAATTGAAAAAAAAAGTGTCATTTCATAGGTATACACCTATGTAATACGCTATAATTTGTCAGTGATGACACGCTAGTGGAATTTGAGATGCTATTTTAACTTTTCATTTTAAGAACACTATTAAATAAAGATACTTTGTTTTCTGTTTTTGTATTTTGACATAACTAAATTTAGATATTGATATTTTCAAGTCAACGTGCTTGAAGTCTAAACTTGGCTGAAATCTACTAATATCCAAAATTATGTTATATCAAAATACAAAATAGAAAACAAGGTATGAATGAAAAAGTTGACGTGACCTGGGGAACACATTACATGAATTTTAACATACTTGTTTCTAAGTATACAAAGGGTGTATGAGATTTCAATGACTTAAAGAATTAAAAGTTAATAGAGATGAATCTAAAAATTAATAATCCACATATCGAAATATGAGAATTCCAACTCAAATGTATTGATTTTTAGTTCTTCAGACTACCTATATTTTTACAGTATGAAAATTCATACAGAAATTTCTAACAGTACAAATACATTCAGAACTTCACAAATATCTATAGCTCTTTATTTTTAAGCACAAATCATATTTCACTCTACATTATGCATAATATAATATGACCAGCTTTGTTAAGATCTTATTACTTCAAGAGAAAATGAAAAAAGGCAGCTAATGATAAAAGCAAAAAAACAATTTTGTGTCAGCTTTCATATATATCGAAAAAATTGTTATTACTACGTGTGTTAAAATAAAAGAGAAGCCTGTCAAGATTATGCTGATGTTTCAAATTCCATTGACAGGGTAATTTTCAATATGAATAGTGAAATGCTATAAATCATTTAGATTAATACTACCTGACAGTAAGCGTGATGGACGCTAAAATTTACCGTAGTCTTCTATAGATTAAATTTGACAGATTCTTGTTGGAAAATAAAGGTTTTTGCATAAGGTGTTGTAAAATAGTTTCTGTTTTATCAATGAAGTAATTTTAAGGGTTATATAGGTGGTAAATATATTTACTTTAGTAGATAAATGCGTAAATGCTAGAATACCAAATTTTCACAGCTTTCGAACTTAATCCTTATTTGTGGGTTCATTCTAAATTAATAATACCTGGATAAAGCAGATACGTAACAAGACTTTGTAAACTAATTGTAACAGAATACGTGAATAAGGTGCTGCTCGGTACTATAGCGGCACACCGATAATAAGAATCAATTACATACTGTAAGAAATTCAGGTGAGTTTCCTGAATTTAACTTATAGGTAGGTTAATACTTCAGAAATTTGGCTAAGCAACTATAAATTAAATATTAATTAAATTGCAAAGCTCCAAACGCAAAAAACAATACTGTTTACAATCTAATCTCTATCTGTTGTTTTCGCAAATACTTCTTTTTGTCGCGGTAGGTTTTATTAACAGTTTGACTGAATGCGGTAGTAGAAAGATCAAACAAAAACAGAGGGTTGCGAAGGTATCTCTACGGCTTATATGATGTGTATCTTGATTTACTTTAATAACACTGTTTTATGTCAGCATACATACATATCTCGGACATGTTGCCTCGGGATTTAAAGTTGGTAGAATTAATTGCAAGGACATTCCGATTTTGTGTATTCAGAGAAATGATAATGCGTATCTTATTCAGTTATAGTACCACAGTTTTATTTTATAGCAGAATAAATACACACATATGAACGACATAAAAACGTGAATTTCGATTACTTTGCTGGAGGTTAGTTTATTTAGTAAGTGCTCGGATTACGTGTTTTTGGATTAACCTGTAGTGATTAAAAGCAATTACAGTTCAGTAAAATATGTAACTGTGAAGCATTTTAAAGCAAGTCCATTTATAACATAGGATAGGTTTTTAAAAATATTCTTTGCCAACAATAACGTAGCAGAACATATTTTTAGCAAGTTTCAATGACTATTGTTTTTGCATTTCTAACTTTCACCGCCAGCGGAAGTATGATGAATATTATTGTTCTCTGTACAAAACCCGATAACCTAATTAATAAATACAATATTGTTGAAGACATTGATGTTGTATAACAGTGTACTGGTCGCCAACATAAAGCGGATCAAATTTCGTGGGATTTCATTGTATGTTACTTATTATCAATAATCGGAAAAATTAGACAACGATATGAATCTTCGAAACTACAAGCCAAAAACCTATCACGTCAAAAAGCATTTTTCAAGCATATTTTCCTTATGTGAGGAGAAAAAGAATTCCAAAACATTTATTTTTTAGAATTTAACGCAGATTACCAAAAATACTATTTCGCCGTATACTTTACCGGTTTTGAGTAAAAAGGCGTAACTTATGGTTTACAAATACAAACACAGTTGGTACCACTCCAATGCTTATACGAATTTTTAATTTTAACCGTAAACACACGTTACCCATTACTTTACATTCCTCCGGAGAATTGCACCCTTTCACAGGTTTTTTCCGCATGAAAGTGTCAGGATCTCGTCTGGGATAGCAAACTTAGAATTGAGAATCGGTTGCTTATCTTGCCTACATATCTCAACTGCATGTCAAATATTTTTTCTATAATCTGACACGAGTATGCATGGATATGAGTAGAATATTGCCATGGGCAAAAAAGCATTTTGAGTGAAAATCTCTGCTAGAAGTATATTGGAATCAAAAAACAGAAACTTTAATTACTTTATTTGCCTAGCGACTACAGGCGTAATGAAAACGACTCCTACAACATTTGGAGCTTGACTTGGACAATACTTTGTTTTCCTGCCTAAATAAATCGTAACAGCTTCATCATATTACATTGTAGACCACGGGCTGCTACCGGGCTAGGATATAATTATGGGGGACACATGAATTTGAAATGATGGTAAAAGTTTTATATATATCGCCTTTCAAAGCTATTGTAGTAGAAGAGGATTTGATGTTGAAAAAAGCATTTTCCTTATCATTTCAACTCAGAAAAATAACCTAGGATTTTTTAGTATTTTACGTCGATAAATTGCAACAGCAGCAGGAACAAGAACATGAGTTTGAATTCTTTCATAACTACTTTTCTAAGCAGGAAATACACAGCAGAATGAAGCGAAAGAATATGTTAAAGTTTATCTCAACTGAAACTGAGACTGACTTTTACACCATTAAGCAATTATGGAATAAAAATTGGGTTTTATCACCTCAGGTAGTAGAATTCATTCCGAATAGTCCAAAAGTTGTGAATATACAGATACGGAACTAAGGAATTGAATTCAAGATTAAATTTCTTATTATGATTCTCTAAGTTTGAGTGGTGAAAACTTAGCGTTGTAAATAAATTTAAAAAGTTCCTTGTTAGTGAGAGTAATAGAAGAAATCAATATGTGTCTGATGCGTTCTGTATGAATTGGATTGCAAGAAAGTATAAAATAAAAAAAAAGTACCTATAAAACTGTTTAAATTACTAGCAAGCAAAATAACACAAATCGTCATCGTTATAAGAAAATAGTAGTTATTTACACAATATGTATAAGAAATCGACGAATTAACAGCGCGACACGGCAACTATCCTACCCTGCACCTTTTCAGACACGTGAATTTTTAACGTGACACAAAAAACTTAATAATTGTATTTAATTAAGTAGATCAACATATTAAGGAAGTCTCTTGCTATAGGTATACGAATGTATAAACAGAGAAGTTGTACTCATTTGTAATAGTCCTGCAATAGTGACCCTGTTTCACAAATTTACAGAATGCCTAGGCAATGGAATATTCTTGTATAGGATGAACTCTTAACATTATAGTTCTATGACACCGTTTTTGGTAAAATATAAGAAGGAAGTTAATCAATGTTTGAAGTTAAATATTAGTATACCGGAAACCTATTAGTTTCAGTAAATATTATTTAGGAACTGTTTGTAAAGTGTGATTCAAATATAAGAATGTTATTAGCAACTTGTAAACATTCTTACCTGTACATAAATCAACCAACCATTAGTATGTATATTAAATGACGGTTTAGAAAATGGCAGAACTAGGTATATATTGTAGTGGTTAGCTAATCAAGATTAACTTTAGCCAAACAGAATGTATTGTAATGTTATTTTAAAATTCGCACTAAATCCGCCCCTGTCTTTCAATTTCGTTCGGGTATTTGTTTTTCTGACGCGTAAGATTTAAATTATTTCATTCTATAAACGAATGTTTGTTAAAATTTTATTCTAAAGAATTGATAACTTTGTGGTCTCGACTTCTGGGCTCCAGCGGACGTGCCATTTGTTATTTTTCTAATATAAAATTCCAGGAACCTTAGTTGCAAATGCTGAAGTCACACGATCTCAGTTAAGTCAGGTTCAAGCTTGTAAATCTACGAAGTGGAATTTTCCATTGTCTCATAAGAATATTTACATTTTGACCTGTTAGGTCGTGTATCTGGCTTTTCAACTCCACTTCGGCAAGTACAAGCTGCGTAACAGGAGACGCAGAGAGAATGATCAGTACGGTAATAGCTGCGTACTCGAATCGACATACGGGGATAATTTTCGGCGTCACCCTTACAAATCCTCAAATGGTTGCAAACCGAATTCGATTTAAGCGATTCTCTTAGTAAAAGAGAGATCGGACTCGAGAAATTCTATTTCGTCGGGTCTTTGTCGTGTTATTCACGGAAGAAAGCCGGTTTGTTTACCAAAAAGCAATGCTTTGGAAGATTTGTTATTGTGGGAAACGTTTTCGCTTCAATTAAAGTTACGCTGGCATTTCCAGGAAATAAAACTTGTAGAGGGTAGAAACGCAACAATTTTGGTCCCGTTGGTGTAACGTTAAAGGGTCTGTCGAGAACAGAAACTGCCCGCCCCGTAAAGCGTCGATCTGTGTGTGTCACATCTTGGAAGCTCCGTGAACCGAATGGGTTAAGTAAATTTAAAGAGAGTTTGAGACTCAAAGTGGTTTTAGTTTTTTTTAAAGTTTGTGTATAAACACTTGAATTCTGTTCTTGTGTTTCTTATTTAATGTCAATAAAAGTGATTGTTCTTTGGAATCTAAGTTTCCTTGAACATTGGTGGGACCCGGCTAGAACGAGGAACTTTGCGTCGAATACCACCTGGATCAGCTGCTGTCGTTGGGAATCAGAGACCTACACCTATCGTCTGGAAGAAAGAATTCATTTATCCGTAAGAAAGACCTGTTTTGTTCTGTCATTTGAGCTTTTAAAACTTCGTATTTTCTTATAGAATTATAATATTCACGATCAATATTTTTAACTAATTTGTAACAGGAACGTTCCCAGGTAATTTTAGCTGGTGTTTGTTAAATTATTGCAACATAATTACTAACTTTTGACTACTGTTTTTTTGTTATTAGATATAAAGTTTATTTGTTGCTATTTAAAAATTCATTGTCAAGTTTATCTTGTTTTAATTAATTTAATATTTAGATTTTGGCCTTTTGTTCCATATTTTGAAATTTTAACGTAACAGAATCTTTTTTTGTTTATTGTAATAACTTGCTCTTATTTTTAGTTTCTCATTATTTTATCAATTTTGTTCTCCAGAAAGGATATCAATTCATACCATTTATTGACATCATTTTGTAGTGTTATTTTGTTTTGTATATTCTTGTTTATGTGTGTTTAACTCTTTTTTTATTATTGTCTTAATAAACGTAAGAAAGGTCGATTATTTACATTTTGTTTTCTTTGTAAGTGGATCTCTGGTCCAGACGAAGCAGCGTTAATTTCGTTACTTTGTTCGTTTGGCTATTAAAAGGCACGGTGGTGCTTAGTCTAGATTTCAATTAAAGGTCAGCTACCTTTGTTCAAGAGAGAAGTAAATATTAAACTGGTATTTCTTTCTTGGATCTCTTTTTTTAAAAAAGAAGGAAGTCTTCAGAGGACTTCCTTGTCAAAATTAATTAAGACAAATCACGTGTTTACACAGTTTTTTTAGTTAGTTATATACAGGGTGTCGGATTCACGAGTAGTCGCGTGACCGACCATCAGAACCCTTCCATCTACGACTGCTGGCGCCCTCTTTTGTGAACATCTATCAGTTAGTAAGAGTTTTGGAAGTCGGTGAGCTTCTCTTTGTGTGAGATTAGGTAAGTTCATTTGAGAATCCACCCCATCTGCGGCATGAGCTACGGGATTTAACATCTACCATTGGTCTGGACGGGACTTGTGCATACTTTTGAGCATTTTCCCGTTACAGTATCTTTAGACTAAACTATTCATCTGAATAATTTTTGAAAATTGAACGAAGGAAAATAATTGTATTCTAATATTTTTATAACTATTTATTTCTTATAGTTAATATGTACATCGTGATAAAAATGCTTAGGAATGTTAAAATGAGTTGCGCTAATGGGAATTTCAGGTACAAACAATACACAATAATTGTTTTTAATTTGTAAAAAATAATTTAGCTTGATTGACTATATAAATAAATTTTGAAGGTTATTTTAGGATTTTAGAATTGAACACAATTATAATAACTAACAATAAAGTAAACCTACATAATATATCAACATGTAATAATAATTACAGTGAACAACCCTATATAATCTATGATTTTATTGAAGTCCTCTTTCAGTTAACTGTATCAAACAGCAAAATATTTACATAATTTGGACGTAGCTTATTATTTAATGTTCTCCATTAATTACGACGAGAAAGAAATGCGCGATGAATAAATGTTTCCAATCACAACCATTTGCGAGAGACACGTCCATTTGCCAAATATACACAATAGCACCACAAAAATAATTTATAGGTTCCTTATTCTCTCAATTCAGTTTAAAACTATCACCAGTCGTTTAATTCCAATATCAAAGTCTTCGAAAAATTTGACAGTCGCGCTAAATTATTTATTTACACAGAATTTAGGTCCACATTATCACTAGTTCGTTAAATGAGCGTCGTTGGATGGTGAGTTTTATTAAGAGTGATGCGATCATCTCACTGCGGTAATCGCCAGAAGAGACAAACTCACTAACAAAGCCATTTGCCGCCTGAGACCCGCCTTGCTGGTCTGCATCGCCGCTGGATGCTCCCCTGAAACAAATTGCACATCCAGAATTTATTGCAAGGACAATAAATAAATTACCCCATTTGGTAGACATGTTTATGTGACGCGAATTAAAGAAAAAAACAATATGCAAACAAGTGGGCTATAAAAAAAGGTAAAAAGTAAATTAAATTATATAGTTTGAACACGTAATGAACAACTGCTTTGTTTTGGTTTGCTTTTGTTTAATAGAGTTAATTAAACGAAAAATATTAACGGATGATTCTGATTAATTGTGTGTGCTATGTGGGATAAATTATTAGTCGAAATAATGGAATAACAAATTTCGATTAGTCTTTTAATTACAACTCAATAAAATTTTGCAAACCAACAACAAAGCGATATGTATTTGATGAAACTTGAAAACAAAATAAATGGTGACATTTATGAAACGGGTTATTGAGGTTTATAAAATATACGGAATTATGGCAAAGTGCATTCTTTATGTATATTTCTGTAATCATTTTATAAAAATCTCTGTTTACTAAAAGCCTCCTCATTTATACCAAGCTCTAAAAAATACTTCCTTTGCAGTTCTTGAAACATAAATAATCTCTTAACAAAGCCCTAGCGTATTTAAGAGCTTTAAGAGGTTTAATTAAGGCTCGTGAAGAATTGAACAAAGAGTTGTACAGCAGTTATTGACTGAATAATTAATAGACTGATGTAAATCTGATTATATTGAAGGTTTTGTTTATAAGTCAGCCTTTAACCTAAAATAATGCTGCTTTTGAATATCTAAAACAAGGAAAAACACTACGAGCTGAATTATTTAAATTTACTGTTGACACATCGGAAACTCGAAAAAAGTTAGTTACCTATTCCCGCAAAAACAAAAACGTTCTAAACCATTGTCAGTTTCGATGTTTTATTTTTTGGACATAGTACTTATATAATTTGCAAAATATATAGTGGTCTATCCATATCTATGTATGCACTGCAGGCTTTGATACTGATCAGATTGACTTTTATTTTCAAAATTTACTAGTGGTGCCTCTCAAGAAATTGTCTAACTTTATTTTTCTACTTGAAATAAGATAAGATAAACGTGTGAAACATTTGGATGGACTTCCTATTGGCAATATTGTAAGTAGATCATTACTGATTTTGTTTGCATAATAACAAGGCACCGACGTCTATTATTTAAGAAACTAATTGTTGTACTCTGACAGATTGATAAAAGGCTATAAATCGATTCAAAATGGAATTTTCTATTGCACTGATAGTTTAGAACTATACTTACGCCTGGCTGGCCCTTATAAGTATACTACACGTTACAAAACTTATTTATGTAATTCATGCCTCTGCTATAATGTTATAAGAAATATTATTTACTGGTCATACCCCATTTCATCCTAGTCTGGATATTTATATTATGCGCATTTGCAACAATGAATAAAAGTCAAGAAGTTAAAAAGGAACTTGAATCATCAGGAATCCGATATGTGCAAAATCTAAATTTCTTTTTTCTGCCTTTTCACTAGTATCGAGACTGAATTCCTAACAATAGATATCGCGGCCCCTTCTTTGTTGCGAGACCAACTGAAAGCGACCTCGAAGGACTTATTCCTCCCATTTTAAGCAACGAAGGAAATTTGTTTCATGATTACATTTAAAATAAAATACGACATAAGAGGAAATGGGGTACATTGACGGAATTAATAATTTGAAAATTAGGTATACATATCTCAACAGATTAACTAACATGAAAATGAATGTATGGTTCTTTTATAAAATTAAACATTAACTGCAAATAACTAAACAATTTAGTGGAAAACTTTGTATTTAGAGGATAGCGAAGTTTCACTTTGTACGTATTAACATCGCATCTAACTTCGGGCAATTTCAGGATTAACAAAGTTTTTGTATTTGTAGAAAGAGAATTCTGTGAATTGTAAGTACAACTTCAACGCAAATAAATTATGGCAGTATAATTAATTTTCTGGAATCTCTATAACGCAATATTAGGTAATAATTATAATTTTTAATATATTTGTATTCCAAAAATTGCCATTTTCACTGAAACGCAAATAATTTTAACATACTAATTACAGCAGATATTATTTAAGAGTTTCCTACTAATGTTTGATTCACTACTTGTTGACTTGAATTGCTAAGAAGTTTCCTTCCAAGAAATGTAGTTCGGAAACTTGTAACTAACTATATGCAAGGGAACAAAATCTTTACTAGATTGTTTCTATATCTTTTGATAACTATTATCTACTTTCTAATGTAAAACATTCTCAATTAACTTTCAACTATTATCAGTAATGCATTTCAATATATCAGAAATAATTCTGTACTTTTACTTTTGTAGTCATTTTATTAATTAGTAATCTAACGGTTAGTTAAAGGTTCAAAACGTAAAATTAATACAAAGACAAAATTATTCAACAACAAAACGCTGGAACTTTAAAATGCAGAAAGCACTAACTTCTCTACTTAGCGTAAACTTCTTTAGCGTAAGTAAGTTTTGTTACCTAAAGGGATCACTTAATTTAAGAAGCAAACACGAAATCTTAATCGAAGGCTAATATTAACAGCTATCTAATTAAGAATACTTGAGATCCCTCTTACTAAATTTCTAAAAGCATCAAAATGCGTAACTAACCGTTCCAAAACAAGCAATAAATTAAACAGTAAGCTCTAATTATTGTCTCTACTTTACAACTAATTAACTTATCCATTCCTAAAGTCGATTAAAGCCAACGCTAATTAAAATAAAATTATCGATTCTTACCATTGAGAACGTGCACAATGGTAGATGCAGGACTTGCGTTGGACGGTACGCAGGTGTAGTTTCCAGAATCCGAAAGCAGAGCTTTAGTAATAAGCAATTTACTGGTCGTGCCCGCTTCCGTTTTTTCAGTTTCCAAGCTAATGCCGCCACGTGGAGAATCGAAATCCACTACCGAGGGTCCGTGATACCATAATACCGAGGATGGTGGCGTGGAATGAACATTTACACTACAGGTTAATGATATTGTGCTGCCTTTCTTCACAAATACCTCCGCGGGTCCCGAAATTGTGGCTTGAGCATCTGAAAAGCAGAAAACGACCAATTTATGATAGGAGGGTTATAATTAATTTGTCAATCTATGTGGAAATGCTTGTGTTAGTGAGATTAATAATTGTATCTGCTATAAAACAATGTGTCCTATGTACTGGGTACAACAATATACATCCGATCGATACAGGGACGTACTAGACTAAAATGTGATAAAATAAGAAATGTGATTGCAAATAAAAAATTGAAATAAATCAGACAAAATTTAGATAATTATTCTGGTTAATACTGTAAAGTTATATACAAAAATATGAACTACAAGTAGGATTTTTCTTGTAAAATCTAAATAGATCAAATATTTCAAAATACCGTAATCGTATTTAAACTGAACTTTTTAAAATTTTCTATCTCCTATTTTATCCGTCGAAATCCAGTACGTCCCGCTTGTGGCTAACTCAATACGTATTGATAGGTCATCATAAATTAATAGCTGCCGTTGTTTCCTGTACCGGAAAATCACTAAAATACAGGCATTCGCGTATAATGGATGCCCTAGCGATAATTAAATTTACGAAAATGAAATAAAGGTCGGATGTATATGAAGTTGATGTTTCTTTTGAAGTATAGTAAAGTGTTATTGCTTTATATAACAGAAATTTTAATTAAGCAAAAATGTTAGTGGATATATTCAACGAACGAGTTACATGCATTAATTGGTATATTCTCATTTAAAATATTAAGCCAACTGCAAGCACCATGCTTATATGGTAACTGATTTGAATACTAAATGACTTAACAGTTTTTAGTCAATTGTCAGTTTTGATACAGTTGCTTAGACTGGATAAGATTTAAAGTTGCAGTCTGTCTGGTATTCTCATAAAATATTTCTGAAAGTTATGCTGATTTTCTATGTATGTTCCGGTAACATATTAACTTTGCTTATAAAATCAATGTTGTACTAAATAGTGTTGCAAACATTATAAAACCATTTTCATGAATGAAAATAGATTCAGGAAGCAAACACTGCTTTTTGTGGCATGGTCTTGTAAAATTCTACAGGAGATTCAGAATTGGACGATTTTGTAAGGAATTTTTTTTTATTGTACTGATTAATACTACTGATGGTACAGAATGTAGTCTAAATAAACTGCTTCACTGCTATTTTGCTATTATTCCAGATTGAAGTTTACTGTAAAATAGTTTTACCATCTTTTCTATTTGCATCATTTTGTAAACTTATTTGTCTTGCTACTGCTTTATTACTGTGTGTTATCTAATAATAGTTTCTTTATCGTACAGATTTCTAATATCTTTCTTTAGCTTCCAGTTAGATATCTTGTACAACTTGTACAAGTTGATATTGACTCAGTCTATCTAAGTACAAACATTTCTTAAGTCAGTCTGAATTATAAACATTTTTATTTTATTTTGTTGAATTAAAATCTGCCACTTACAAGACCATTCAAGGCAGTAAGAAACAAATGAAAGTTCTGAGTCCATCCGCATTTTTACCTTTAGCTTATCAAACTCCACTGTTTGTGCTTTGCTTTAGTATAATGTATAGGATATATTTAGTATACTTAGCTACAAAGTTCTTAGTGGTTAAATTCGAAGTGTCTTAGTTTTAGTTAGCGCTATAGCTACTTTTAGATCGATTTCTTTTAATTACTTAAAGAACTTCAGTGGAACAAATATCTCATTTTTTACTCACCTATGCAGGTTGTATTGGATTATATTTTAACTAATCTTAAGGTAGATTCCAAACCGCTCAAAGCGTCAAAAGGCACTTCTATCTAGAAGAATTTTCAATAAGAAAAACTTTTTTAATTAGTGATTTGGCTTCTTAGAGCTATGCGGATTTTATCTTCCAATGGCATATGTTCTTAAGCTTTTTCCTTACAGAAATGATTAGATAGCAACGTGCAACTGTTACATCACACTCTTTTGGATGTTTTGTTTATGTTCACAGTTCCACTACGATAGGGCTAAAGTATTTATCTACTAGGATAATCATTATTTAATTACAAAAGAGTCTTAAAATACATAGTCTTTTAGTAGTTTGAAAAAAGACAACCTTACTCAAAAATGACAGAATGAAATACTTTTAACATTTGATTGCCTACTAACCAGTTCAAATAACAAAGTCTAGTTGTGACGAGAGAAGTATGTGGCGGTATTACAGTTCGTGGTTTGCAAAACACCAAAAGAGTAAAGTTGTTAAACTTATATTTAGAGAGACAGATTTGTGTTCATTGACTGAATACCAAAAGGTATAATGAAAGTTGCAAAAACTCATTAGTTGAGTTGGGAAACATTTTTATAAATGACAATATTATTAATTAGTAAGACCTTATGAAACAAAACAAAAATCAGTTTTAGCAGAATTCGACTTTTTTCTGCATTGAAGAAAACTTCTTTGTAAAATTACATGCAGTGGGAAAAGTGGTCACAAGGCAATGGCTTAGGTTTCATTAGACAATAGACACATTTTGGGTATATTTTCTAGGGTAAAGTTGCATGTTTGCGATTGAAAATCAATATAAGACTGTAGGCTCTCTTCATGGCACTGTACCAGACTGCTCTAAAAATGTATGTGTCACATCTGCTTAAAAGGCCCACAACGTTCATCAAGTAGAGATTATTAATGAAGTTTTGCTTTTCAAATCAATTACTCAAAAAGCACAAAACCCTATTAAATAATAGATAGTGCAGTGTGTCTGATGCTAATCTACCATATCGTACTGTCATTCATTTGTCAAATAGCAGTGCAGCACAAGTTTATACAGTCAGGAATACTTTATGACGCTTTCTAATGTATGTCTTTATATGATTAATGAAAGTCCAAAAGATCGAAATGACTGAATTTTCGGTCAACTATTATTAAATTCAGCAGATTTTCCAAAACGTGCTTGAAGATCCAACTTGCTGCAATTCATCAAATATGTAGTGGAGTTTTCCAAACTTTTGTACAATTAAATTTTATTATTTATCTTCTACACGAAATAATTTCTTATATTATATTGTGATGTATAGATGAGAAACAAATTTTATAATGGAGAATACTCCAAATAACTTCTTCTTAGATAAGAAAAGCGTAAAATATAACTTGCCACTGTATTTGTGAAAACACAAATTACATGAGTAGTTAGAAAGTGTAACACTTATTTCCACAAATTTATTTCTTGTAAATGTCTCACATTATATTTTTCTCATATATCTTCATGCGACAAATTGGCACAACTCCAACTAAACTTTCAGTAAAATGCTTTGAATCTTTAAAATTTTCCTTCTAATATAACAACTAATACAAACATAAAAAAATCGTTGTGAATACTCGTCACATTTTAAGCTCTGTTAGCGCTTTTATCCATGCATATAAAATTCGTCCTTTTCAAGGTTTTCCAAGTTTTTACAGTAAATAGAATCTGCTCAGAAATTAACGCATGTAATTCCTTGTTGAATAATGTCTAAATGTCCAGTAAATTACTAAAATGAATAAGTAGCACTAAACGTACAAAAATCGAACAGGTATCATTTACTACGCTAGCCTTTCTAATTCTACCAAATAATAAATCACATGCAAGTCTAAACTAGAATAATGAAGTTGCGAGAATAATGTAAAGTGAAAACGTAATAAATCAAACGAGATAGATGCGTGAAAGGGATGAAGGTACCTTCCGGGTTGGGCCCGGGGTGCGAGGCTGCAAAGGGAGTCGCGTCTGGAACAAAGGAACAGTACAAAAACACTAATATGTTCATGTTCCTGCTTATTGCTATTCCTAAGACATAGCAGCATGAGCACAGCGACGATAGTGGTGCGTACAAGAAGCGAGCGAGCGCCATACTACTCTGCAGAATTAATAATGAGGGGGTTAAGTCTTCATGCCAACAACTACTACTCATAACGTGAAAAGGGGATATTAATTGCAGCCAGAGTTGAGACATCGGTTACATTCGAGGTAGTCTTTAAGGATTAATTGATTACACTTCAAGCCATACCACATATATACACACAAATTAGTACACAGAAATCGCCCAGCCACACTGGATTTTATTCAGTAAAAAGATAAAAATGTAGGATAAAACGATAAAAATCATTAAATAACTTGTTAAACCCATAAATTATTTAAACATATATAAAAAAGTAACATTTATTTTATGGGAAAGAGATTTGTTTGCTTTCAAATCGGGGAAAAGAATTAAGAATAAAATAATAAGATTAAATAAACTAGGCAAGACTAATTGCAATGTGGTTTAAAATAAAGTAACTGAAGTCTCAGATAAGCTTTAGCTCATGGATTACGCCTTTGGCAAACATTCAATTTGCGCTCTACCGCAACTACGTTGACTGTGTATATATGAGTTATTTATTATCTGAAACATTATTTTAATCTCTAGCAAACACAGAAGCATTAGTTTCAAAGGGAATTACATTGATCCTGTTCATCAGTGATGCTCTATTAACCGCAAGGTTTTTTGCAACGATATATAGTGTTGATAGGTAAATGACACCGCGAAAGTAAGCAAGCAAAACGTAAGCAACAACCAGGCCAAGGCGGACTCAGCAATATAATATGATTATGCATACCCTCAACGTTGAGCATGACAGCCATATTAATCTTGGGCTCAGTGTTAACCTGACACTCATAGACGCCAGCGTCCCGTTTTTGTACGTATTCGATGCGCAAGTCCCAATCGTCACTATGCTCCGGATGCCGAACACTAAACCTGGCATCTCCGGTATACGTGTGGATACTAGACGTTAGAATATGCAAATCTCTCTTACGCATCCAGGACACCTGTAACAGTACAATAAGGAATATGTGTTAGTTATAATATTAACTGAACCACGCAATTACAAAGGCAAGTTAATTATTTATTTTGAAATTGTTGTTTACATGCTTTACACCCTTAATCTTGTAAAACTCATTTTAAATTCAATTTATTTAGAAACATAATCGGTTTTTAATAAAATAAATATCCAATTTTAAAGGTGAAATGCCAAATAACTACAAACTCCTTACTTCATAATAACTTAAAATCAACAATCTTGTATGTACCTTTGTATACTGCCTAACTAAATTTAAACTTTATAATATTGTCTAAAATGAACCCTAAAGTTACTTCAAGCACATCCTACTTGTCAGGTCGTTTATTAATTATATTATTATAATATGCACAATTATATAAGGAAAGGAAATTTAATTGAATTACGTTTTAGCAGTTTGCACCTTGTAAACTAAAAATAAGAGCACAAACTAAAGTTTTTAAAAAAAAGTTCAACTGATAAGGTTTCTTTTTAGCTTACAAACAGATTTTTCACATACAAGAATGCGGATCTTCATTTTTTATTAAAACCACTGCAACTTCGTAACTCTTTTCTCTTTTTCTATTTTTATACACTACCCAGTTGTTTAATTATGAAAAAGGGCTTTCATTAGTAAATGGATATTGAACATGAGTTTAATCATTTTGGGTGTCTGAAAAAATCAGGTTCACTTGCCTTTTTTAGTTTAGTTTCGAACTGAAACAAGATTTCATATTTCGTTCTATTTTGAAGTGCACTTGCGACTTTCAGCTGTCTCGGCGGAATTTATGATCTCTTAACGGTTATTGTACAGAAGAGCTTTACTAATAAAAACTCTTAGTTATGGAAAATAGAACAGTAATTAAATTTTATTTTTTTGCATAGAATGGTCCAGAATTTAATTAAGAAATTTGTTTTAGTACCTTGGAAACAACTTATTTTATTGGTATAATAGACTCCACAGCTCTATTCGATAATTCAAAAATTACCTGATTACTGGAGGGTAGGAAAATGTTCTCAGTTCACAGCAAGTTGTTTAACTAAGCATTAACAAAGGTAACAAGAAAGCAACAAAAAAACCATGTAACGTTTCTTGAATGGACGTCACTGGATCCAATTATTTTATATTTTTGTCATAAGAAACCTTTCATCCTAGAAACTTTCTTTGCTTGAGGTTTCAATTTTATCATTTTTGTAGGCGCTCTTGAATTTTCCGTATTGGATAGCAGAATTAACTTTTTTATGCTAATTTACCCTTCTCTAAATCGATATTTGTTGACTACTGAATTATGTTAGTTCTGTGTAGTTTACAAAGTTTTATGGAACTATTTACTTTTCGAGTCGTGGCCATCGTAGAGTAATAATAACTAGCATGCGTGACTTAGCTTAGTTGCAGAGAGAACTTTTGGTAATACTTCGATTATTGAGTACTTTTACAAAAAAATGCCGTTAAAAGGTAAGTGAACAAAAGGTAAAATCTCTGTCACTAAAACTATACGTTCCGATATATGGAAACACAACAACAACAAAAAACTCCAATTTTCTAACTTTAATAGCGTTTCAATCTGTTTTGTATTTCTACCAAATACTGACATGAGGTATTTCGTAAGAACTGTCCTGCTTTGCCATTTAATATTAAAATTTAGATGTTTTTCAAAAATAGAGTAAATGTAACACAACTCTTTATGTTGTTGCCATTTTATTTAGGTGTAATAATACATTTTCCGTCTTGTATTGCATAACCTTGTCTTGTAGTTATATTTTAAATGTGATTAAAACGGGTATTCGGTAAGAAAGCACAACGTTTTTACTATATGGGTGATTATGGACATCATCTAAAGGTTTTTCTATTTATTATTTCCTTAAATTTCAAACTCCAGAATTTCATTTATAATAAATGCGATAACTTTATGATATTATTTTTTTATGGTACAAATTATAAAAAGGAGAAAATTGTTCATTTCGAATTCTATATTACTGTGCTTTTCATTTGGGAGTTCAATACGAATTAGTTTTTGTATGAAAACATTTTTGAATAAATTGCCGGTATTATAAACGAAAGTAATTGTTTGGAAAGCATGTCATTGTAGCTTTTACATTTTGTAAAATAAATGTAATAAATGGTACTTCAATTTCTGTTTATTATTGACGTAGTAAACAAGTTCTTGTTTAACTTTGTAATTGCAGTTTTCTTAATTTGTGATTTTTAAAATATGTAAAATTTGTGGAAAATTGCTTTTCATTAGAATAAATATGGTTTTTTGATTTTATATTGAGAATACGTGTGCTTTACAAATCGGCATTGTTCAAATTGCTGGTTTTAACATGTTGTAACCTCTCAACTACTGTTTTGTTTTTTATTTTATAATTAGTAATTCCTATTGATTATGAAATGATTTTTTAATTTTCATTTAGGGTAGGCCATAACTGTTTAAATAAAATTTGTATCATTGTCGTTCGTACATGTTTATACAGTAGCGTACCAGGACGGAGGGGGGCGCGGAAGAGGCGATTCGCCCAGGGCCACATCTAGTTATACTATATCAATCATTGCTTGACGATTTATTTTCTTCCATCAAATATCAGTAAGTGTATTAGTACGGATTTCAAAAATCGATGAATTGATTATTATCTGTAATCGGTAGCTACCACAAGGCCCAGCGCTTGGACCTTCGTTATTTAGAATTTATATGTCTGGTATCAATAAAATTACAAAATCGTTTAATATCATCTTATTTATCTGGAAGCATATCTTTTTCTAGACAGAGGAATGCCTAAATGTCCGTGCCTATGCGTCCCGTAGTAGATTTCTGTTTCTAATTCTATTCTAGAAACCTATAAAAGATTGAGAACTACACATGCAAGAATTCAACTCTTGATAATGCACGTTGTCATCAGAGGTCATCAATGAAAATTGAATTTAAAGATTCTCTACTCAGAAACGATCCATGCTGGGGTAAAATGCAGGTATAGAATTGTTCTACTAAATTGAATGCGGCTTCTGAAAATAGTAAAATCACCAGCGTTGTCAGAAAGGTCAGAGCTTTATGTTTTCTGGTTATACAGTAATAGTCATCCAGCAAACTACTCGAATAATTGGAAAAAAAGAAGAAACCTTTAATTAATCTCTAACATCCAGTATCACATAGAGTGCTTTTTATACCTTTAATTGAGAGTCAAAGAACACCCTGTTTACTCAAAACCGTAACGGTCACTTATATCTGCAATCCTATCCAATCTAAAAGCAATATGCATCCTTGATGATGATGATGATGTCCTTCATGTACAGACAATTTAACTAAAGATACGTAAAAGATACTTAACTGCTAAACTAACTAGAATATAGAAAACTAACCCCTGATGTGGTAAGAGTCACTTTGCCGCTAAGTTAACAAATAGCTACTATTTTTTCGCTTTGTGCCGATAGCAACAAACCCTCTTCAGTGCTTTCCCAACTTAAGATGCTGTATTAAATGGCGGTATTGTTCCTTTAGTTGTGCCCAGAAACAGTAACCATCCTTTTAAAAGTGCCGCTTTGGCGTTTACAAAAATTGGCGTTTACTGCCGACCATCCAGGAAGTTAATGATGCCATTACTATCCCTTGCTGATTGCTCCTGGATACAAGCATTCTTAATAATTTGTTTCAAAACTTTCTATTATTTCTTTTCCATACACTGACGTACGTAAGCTATTATCTTTTTAATTAAATTTGGTAGTTTCTTACACTGGCTGGAGCATCAAGATATTCGTCAAATCCTCTACAATAATTCCAATTAGAAGCTGTAGTTCCTCAGTGGATAGATTAAATCGAATTGACGCGAAAGAAGACATATTTCAGCAAAGTAAACATGACTCCGACAGTGAACAATCTCTTGAGAATGAAGCAGAAGAAGCAGAGCAATTAAATAAGAAAAGTCAGAAAAATTATTACATTGAAGGGAATAAGTTTAAATGAGCAGTCTCAGCTCCATCAAAAGCTGCTAGAAACGCGAGTTCATAATCTTATTAGAAAATTACCAGGTTGAATAAGACCTACACGTAGTTTATCTCCGTAATCTAGAGAATGTGATTTCTGGAATTGTATCTTTAGTGATGAAATGCTTAAATAATTACTTTTATGAGCAGACAAAAAGATTGCGCCGGTAAAACCTAGTATTCAACCAACCATCAGTATATTGTACCAGATCTGGATTTAACTACAATGTTTTACAAGAGTGGTGTATTTTATTGGTGGGTTTAAATGAGGATGTTATTTCCTTGTTTTCAACTGATGTAGGTAATAAATTTTCAGAAATGTTTTACACTTGGATCTTTTCTGTGCACTGACGAGATATTAATTCCTTTTAGAGGAAGATGCTGATACCAAATATTTTATTTTAACATACCAGCAGAATATGGACTAAAGAAAGTCATTTTATCAGATGATCTTATAAACTATTTTTAAAATGGCTACAAATAGCGATTATATTTAGTAAGTCAGCGCAGGCCGTTTTATGACTAGTAGAACCAGTTAAAATCAGTAATCGAAATATTACGGCAGACAACTGGTTTTCTTTAGTTACAGTTATAGTGGAATTCAAAACAAAAAAGTTAACTTACATAGAAATTTTATAAAAAATTACAAAAATAGGCACCTTTGGAGATCTTGTTCAATAGAAAAAAGATATGCTAGCTGAAGTATGTATGATTTTACTAATGATATGATCTTTTTCTCCTACATGACTAAACATATAAAGCAGTAATTCTTATCTCAAGTATACAACATTTTACTCAAGTGGACGTAGACGCTAATAAACCGGTGATAACTTATGACTATAATCTGAGAAAAGGTTGGGTAGACACTTTACATCAGGAATGTGCTCACTATTCTGACGGTCATTGCATCAGAAGGTGATCCATGGCTTTGTTTGGGGTCATTCTGAAAATAACTGGTGTCAATCCACAGTACCCTATTTTATTTTAATAGAAGAATTGACCGCAATGAGAGAAGTTCTTTTCCGAAGAATCTAGTTTTTCAATTAACAAATCCTCATTTGGCATATTTATTCATTCTCTACTAGCGACATTATTTGAAAAACTTTAGTGAGAAATATACTGTTTGAAATCTTTTACATCTTTGTGTTGAATTTATAAAAATTATTATTTTCCCGAAAAGTAAACCAGATAGGTTGGTAGCAAATATGTTGCAAATTCCAAAAATCGAATAAAAAGTAGGGTATTCTATTTAAAAAGATTATTTAATTTAAAAATTTTTTATCACAAAATATGTGCCCCAGATATAGCGCTGTCCCATTTCTCGCTGAACACACTGTATAAGTAACATCGTAGCATTGTTATGATACGTCGTGAAAGTTCTAAGAATGCTATTATGTTGAAGTAATCCATACATAGCAGTATGGAATGGAAATTTAGATTGTTTTGTTTACTAAAATATTAATTTAAAAATTCCTTGCGTAACATAACTTGTAGCATTTCATTTTTCTCTAATATACGCGATCTTTACCTGGTTTGTCATGTCATGCTCGTTTACATCAACAAAGTAAACCAGTAAGACAGTTAATATTAGTTTTAATAAACACTTGAAAAGCTAAACAACTTTGATTTCTAAAGCCTTAATTCTTTTCGTTATTTTATAGAAGGAAGTAAATTTTCATCCATTTGTAATCGCATTACTACAGCTTCTGAAATATAAGTATGGTTATGCTTATTAAAAGAATAATAATCTTAGAGAAGCAAATCATAGCAAATTCGAAACGAAGTAGCCGGAACCCGTTCCACTCGAATAAACCCAGTCTTGACGGCGGATCGAGATAGCCAATATTTATACAGCCGAAATTCCAATGGCAAATGGGTAAATTGTTTTGATCAAGTATATAGATGCTAGAAAATGTTCCGTTGATTTCTTATTGGACATGCCCCATATTCCATATTTCATCAAGCCTTTTAGAATTTCAAATGTCTTCAAGCCTATTCGAAAAGAAACCAGAATGACTTTAGAAACTTTTATAAATATCCCCTTAGCATTTTTGTTGCTTCTATATATCTAGTTTGCTTACATTATATGCAATAAAAATTAATGAATTAAAAATTAGAATATCAAAATTGAAACTTCACGAATGTGTCTTTATATTTCGCATTGTTTTTTCTATTCCATGTTTTCGTATTTTCGCTCTCTCCAGAGAATAACATCAAGCTGAAAAGCATCATCCTCTTGCTTTCTTAAACCGTTTAAATATTAAACGTATTTGAATCACCAACCTTTATATAAAAAAGTTACTTTGTCTTATTAACTTAGTAGGTTCAGTAGTGTTCTGACAAAACTCCTCTTAACTAACTAAATATATAACCTGGATGTCTGGTTACGAAGTAAAAGCTTTGAATAAAGATTTTAATACAATTGAAAAGGTTTTTGAATTGGTACTGAAGGAAAGTTCAAAACAAATTCTGATTCTAAGTTCTCTTCTTCTTTGATTTCAAGTTTTATGAACAAATTTAATTTCTGATGTTCCTTAGTTGATTTTCTTTGTTACTGTTCTTCGATATTTATATTGAATTTTCAAAAGTACTTTTACTTGATACTTCAGAACAATTGCGCAGTGCGTAAAATAAAAAGAAATGTATTTTCCAAGCGATGAGATAGTGAAGTTATTCCAGTAATATCAGCTAAACCAATTACATAATATGTACCAAAAAAATCATATAAAAATAATTGCCTAGAAATGAAACTTCGAACCTTTTAATGCAATGTTTACAAAGTCTATTAACTAATTTTAAGAAAAGGCGTACGGTTAGCAAACTTTTTTGGAGGCTATGATTGATTAACTCAATATTCACATCTTCCGCGGTATTAAAATCTCAATTCTGAAAGGCTCATTATTCCAGTCAATTATTTCTTGTCATATTTTAGGCAAATTGATTTTTGTTCAAGTAGTAATTCAAACAAGTACAGTTTCGCGGTTCCCAGAAGCACAATAAAGATTTACACATAATAGTTAATGAACAAGGTTTTTGTTAGTAATTACAAATTTCATACTCCATGGGAATTTTTTATATATAGAATAATTACTCAAATTGTTTCTTAAAGTTCTGTATGTCACTATATCTTTTTATTTTCATTTATTATTATTCAAGATAACATTAATATTAGTTACCACGGAAAACTCTTTTACCGAAAAATATACCTCATGTAAAATATGCTACACACCCTGTATACATGAAAATCACTTGTAACTTATGTTGTTTTTCTAAACGATTTTAATATTAGCCAGCAAGTAAGGTATAGAAAAATCAATGAAACATTTTTCGTAAATTAAAAATGTTCAACTGAAATCCGTAAAGAACTTTATTTATATTTATGGATTGGATTTTTTAACAAGAGTAAAATAACGGAACAGAAACAGCAGGTAGACATTAGAAAATAAAGAAGATAAAATTACGATGACAGAATCAATTATTCTAAAACGTTCAAATTTGTAGTTTCCTCTTTTATAATGTAAAACCATGTCGGATGGAAAAATTTAAGTGCGCCATGTACAAACTGTGTGAATGTAATTTGCTGTTCTAAATAAAATGGAAACATTTCTAGATAAAATGAAAACACTAAAACTGACTGTACAGTATCGAGAAAGTTATGTTAATTGGATTTGAAGTTTTCCAAGACCATTACTCAGATTTTGTTTTGTAAAAGATTCGGTACAAAATTTTTTAGTAAAGTATTTCATAAAATAACCTGAAATTCATATAAAAAATTGTTTTTAGATTTTAAAAAAATTTAAAAGAAGTAATGGTAAAATTTATACTTCAGCATTTGAATATACAAATCGAGCCCAATAAGAATTACAAATTGAGTGATAAAATGTGCTTAATCAACCTAAAAAAAATAAGAAGCTAAGGCAACAATTACGACAAACAAGGCCAAGCTAAAGCAAATTAAAAAAGGAAAAGTTTATATTAACGACGATTTATCGGTAATTGAAAGGGAGAAACAAAAGCAGATTAGAAGAAAGGCAAATGAGGAAAAACGAAATGGAATAGATGTCAAGAGAATACAACAATGTTATCATAAACGGAGTGGAATTGAGATGAGACAGAGCAAAGGGGTGGTTAGAACAAGCTCAGTGAAAAAACTAAAAGAGTATATCAAGATGGAGAAAAAGAAGACAGACAAGGCAATGTGTAAGGTTACGAGAAAAGCGAAAATGACAATATCAGGAAAAGGGAGAATAAGCAAAAATAGTTATTAAAAGATAAGAACGTGAAACGCCTAAGGTAGTTATGAACCTAGAACTTTAAAAAATTTACTTAAAGAAATTAAAAAACAGAAGTTTGACTTGGTGGCCATGCAAGAGTCTAAACAGAAAGGAAAGAAAATAGTGGAAATTAGCGACTATTTATTTTTGAACAGTGGAGCCAACAATAGAATGTTGGAGATGGGTTTCATCATAAGTAAAAATTTTAAGGCAGCAAGAGTGAAGTTTAAACCCATTTCGAAAAGAATGTGCTGCATAAGACTTAGAGGAAGAAACCAGAAACTATGCTTCCTCAACTATCACGCATCAACAGAACAAGCACAAAGAGATTATAAGGAAGAATTCTATAATAGGCTTGATAAAGAATATGATGAAGTGCCTAATTATGATTTAAAAAGAGTCCTGAGAGATGCCAACGCTAAGATTGGGAGAGAAGAAGTGTTTCAAAGAGTTATAGGAAAATTCAGCAAACATATAGCAACGAATGAAAATGGTTATATATTAATCGATTTTGCAATAGAAAAGAACCCACTTTTGGCAAAAAGACATGTAGAAAGGAACGTGGAGATCTCTAGACGGTAAAACAGTCAATCAGATAGATCACGTGTTAATTGAAAAAGTTAAAGAGAAAAACATACTAAACATAAGAAGTTATAGAGGTCTAGATGCGAATTCAGACCATTTTATAGTTGAACTGAAAATCAAACAATTAATACCTTAAATAAAAAATCAAAAGAGAAAGAAAATTATAGATAAGGAGGAAAGAAAATGAAGTAGAGAAAAAGACAAATTGAATTATTTAAATCATTTAAGCAAAAATTTAACAAATATGGAATATACGGAAGATATTCAAAGTCACTGGAAGGTATTAAGAGAGGGGATGGCAAAAACGGTGATCGAATGTAGAAGCGCGAGAAGAAGTTTTGAGAAAAACTGGTTTGACGAAGAGTGCAAGCAAGAAGTGAAAAGAAGAATAAAATTGAGACTGACTAGGCTACAGAAAGGAAGAAACATAGCGAAGAAAGCATACACAAATCAAGGATCGAAAACTAAAATTATTTGAGAAAAAAAAAGAAAATTTTATAAGAAGATCATAAACGAAATAGAAGAAAATTATAAAAACAAAATGATACAAAGTCTATTCCAAGGGATAAGAAAAAAAAAGAGGCTATCAAACACGGACAGTATTATACAAATATAATGACGGAGAATTGGTAGGAAGTGAGAATGAAATAGCAAGAGTATAAAAGGTTTATTTTGAAAAATTGCTAAATGGGGAGGTAGAGCAGAGAGAGGGGTACGTAGAATGTAATGAAGAACTTCGTGAAGAATCAACACCAGAACATAAAACTTCACCACCAAGTCTGGAAAAGTGAAAGGGATAATAAAAAACCTAAAAAGTAATAAGGGTCCCGAAGAAGACAGAATAACAGCAGAGTTGATTAAATATGAGGTGAGGAGTTAGTAAAATACATGCACAATTTATTAGAAAAAAATTGGGTGCAAGAACCAATACTGCAGGAATGAAAATAGGCAATATTACACCATTGTTCAAGAAAGGAGATAAAGCAAAGTGATAAAACTACCGATGCATTGCTCTCCTTAATGTTGCTTATAAAATCCTAGCAATGTGCATAACTGAAGAAATGGATGGCGAAATAGAAGAGTATCAATGTAGCTTTAGAAAAGGAAAGTCCGTAATAGATCAGATTTTTACCCTAAAAACAAACCAAGCAGAGAGTTACGAGCATCAGAAAGAAACAATGGTACTCTTTATAGACTTCAAGCAAGCTTATAATAAAGTAAAGAAAGAACAGCTGTTTAAAGCCTTGTTAGCCCTAAGTGTAAATAGAAAGTTGATAAGCCTAGTTAAAGTAACCTTAACTGATACCGTGCATAGTGTGAAAGTACAGGAGGTAACATCAGAAAAGTTCACAGTGAAGGAGGAGCTCAGAGAAAGAGATCCATTGTCACCGGACCTGTTCAATGTCGCTTGGGAAAAGGTAGCAAAAGAATCCAATATAAATAGATCAGACATAATATACCACAAGCGCCACCAATGTCTGTCTTTTGCAGATGACTTAGTTACTTTAACAAGAAGTAGGCAAGAACTTCAGAATGGGTTTAGCGATAAATCAAAACAAGACAAAATTTGTGGCATGGGCAGATTATGATTTTGAAAAAAATAAAGGAATTGAAACAACAATAGAAGGTGGGAAGAAGTATAACTTTGAAGAAGTCGAATCGTTTAAATACTTGGGAACAGTTTTTGCTAGAAAACCAAGGATACAAGAAGACCTAAACGAAAGGTTAATGGCAGGCAATCGATGTGTTGGTGCATTAAACAGAGTGCTTAAAAATAAATCAATATCGAAAGGGCTTAAAGTGCACATGTATAAATCAGCAATAAGGCCCATAGTTACCTATGGGAGTGAAGTGTGGACAATGGGAATAAGAGAACAAAATAAACTGTGGGTATGGGAAAGAAAAGCGCTGAGGAAGATTTTTGTAGAAAAAAAGTGGAAGACACATGGATAAGGAGTTATACGGTAAACCTAACATTCTAGGGGTAATGAAAGCACAGAGATCGAGATTGTTGGGGCATATAACGAAAATGTACTCAAATCGCACAACGAAGAATGTGTTTTGAATTAGAGTGGGTGGTAAAAAGAGACGTGGGAGACCAAAATTAAGCTGGAAATAAAAGGTACACTTAGATATAAGAGAATTAAATTGAACCTAGTGGGAAGAGAAGACGGAGAACATAAAGGAAATGGAGAAAAATTGTGAACAAGTCATGGGCCTGCTAGGCCTGCAGAGCTAACATATAAGCAGTATATATATTTCATAAAATAACCCGAAATTCATACAAAAAATTGTTTTTAGATTTTAAGAAACATTAATTTACTTCTACTAAAAGTTCAAGTAAGATGAAATAGAACGTATTATGTTACACTAAAGTAGTTTTATTAACTACAAGTTCAAATAAAAAACTTTTCCGTATACTTTGTTTGTTTAACGCTTTCTTGTTACTGCTAAGATTTGAATATTTGACTAAAACTTTTAAGTTTGTCAAGTTTGATTTTCTGGCACTACGTCGTTCACCAGTTTATTAGACTTTTATGAAGACTATTTAAATATGCTGAAATATTATTTATGTTATAATCTTTAAAATCAATGAACACTGTCTAGGAATAGTTAATTTATTTTTTTATGTTTTCTATTTTTGATTATTTACAGTTAATAATGGTGTATACAAAGAGATTTTTATAAATATCTGAAAAGGAGAAAATAGAAACAAAAATAGGAAAGTAAGATCTCTTAACCAAACTGTAAATATTTCAAAATGGCTTGCCTGAAGTATTTACTTTTTAGAATGTAATAAAAGTAGATAGGATTTTGAAGTGCTCCTTCCATTGTCTGTAATACATACCTTATACGAATGCGACAAATATATAAATTGTTTTTTAACAGTATATTTACGCAAAACACATGAATAAAATAAAGTATAGGTTCCACGTGTCGAGTTTTACGTAGATTCACAAAATTTACGGTGATGAAAATCCTCATTGTTTCACTAAATTTCTTTAACATCCTTGTTGTGAAATCTCATCTGCTGACATAGATGTGTCAATCCTTTCACAGTAACTTTACCATGTGACAATAAAAAAGATAAAAAATACTACATTTTAGCAACAGATTCGCAATGTATACAAGAACTTTGACACAGAAAACAGAAACACGTGACGTGAGTATTTGGTAAATTCTGCAGAAATGTTTTTGAAATAATTAAAGTAAGAATTAAATAGATGTGTAGAAGCAAGACATTCTCTACATTCATTTAAAAAAATTAATGAATTCTAAATTTGTTGCATTTTTCTTCATAAAACGTTGTGTTAACAAAATAAAAAAGAGTATGTAATTACAGAAAGTATAAGTTGACCTCAGTTTGTAAAAGAATAAATAGACTTATAAACTGAACTTGGTATGCGACGTATTTTTTCAGTTACCAGATGATAAATGAAACTTGACTGTTCTGAGAAATTTGATAAAAGTGAAATTAAATCAAGATGATCTAAAATAGAAAAACAGTTATTAGATGAAAGCTTACTTCAACAGCTTTATTAAACATCAAAGACGATATAATTATCAAAGGTAACCGACTCATATTTATTGTCTTTGTTGACTTTGCTAGACATTTGATACAATAAATGTCAAACTATCATTATAACAAACCACAGCTGTAGGATTTGATACTTGGGATAACCAAAGGTGTATCTCAAGGCACTATCTTAGGTCGCCGTCTATATAAGTAGGCAGTTTTACACTTTCCCCTTAGCGTTGTAGATTGAGAGAAGGTGTAAAACTCATAGAAGGATCTCTCTAGTTCACTGGATTGCAGTTTGTAAGCTTAACTTTAAAACGAGTATATAAGAGGAAAACTAATAGGGCTTATTATTTAAAAAAGATTCCCTTTTTACCAACCAATATTTAAATTCAGCTCCTCAAGGCAACTCGACAAATTGAAGCTTCAGTACCAGCCAAATGCAATTTGGAACTTGAACGAAACCAGCCTATGCATTGACGTCTCAAAACTCAAGGTTGTAGGAGTAAAAGCAAAACCTTGCTCGCGTGTAACAGCAGGTTCTGTTACGGTCCTGGTTGCTGCAAGTGCTGCTGGGGAAAACACGCTTCCATTAGTAATTTTCAAAGGCAACAGTGTGTGGGACTCATTGATTTCTAAAGATAATGAACTAAAAAGTAAATGAAACTTTTCAAAATTATTTTAAGAAGACCTTATTACCTTTCCTTGGGGATATTCGACTTGTTTTATTTCTCTAAAGTGGACATGCTTTGCATGTCAACAGTCAGTTAGTAAAAATAGCTCAAAGGGAGAATGTAAAACTTCTAAATCTACCGGCTCATACGAGTCACTTATGGTACTTATCTGTATTTTGCCCATTTACAATAATTTGGGAAAAAGCATATAGCAACATCGGCACCAAGGAAGGCACAGTTTTCAATTTTACTAAGCCAAACATAAAATGAAATATCTTAAGCGGCAATTGTGAGTGGTTTCAGAAAAGGTGATATATACCTTTTTAATGATAGTGTTGTTTCTGAAGACACGTAGGACCCTGCACTGTTGAAGACGTGAAAAACGTTTCTAAATGCAAAGAAAAGTCTTGAAAACAATGCCGAAATCAATGGACAATCTACTATGGTGGTACCCACAAGAATCCCACAAGAAACAAGAATAAACGATGCCATACCCTCATTTCCTTCCAATTTCTTCAAAGAAGTGCTCTTACAAACATTAAAACAGAACAAATCTCTCCCAATTTTAAAACAACAACGTTTAGTTCCAGGTGCAGAAATAACTGCCAGTCAGTTGCTTCTGACAATAGATGAAGATCCAGTTTACAGGCTGGGCAATGCTATACATAACTAAGGTGAAAAAGACCAATATGCAGATAATACACATCTATATACTATATTGTTTCCAATGAAGAAGCTAGCAGAATCGTTTATATTTAAATTTAACAATCGTTTAAACAAATGGGAGTAAATCAAGTTTGCAGAGAAACGCCGTTCTATGTGAATTCAAATAAAATAGCTTTATTAAAAGTATTTCTCTTTTAATTAAAAACAATCATTGCTTTGAAAAATAGCTTCAATGACATTAAACAACTCTCTCTTCTTTTGTACGGATACTAGATGTAAATTCTTTCTATAGAGATTCTATAGGTTTTAAATGAAAAGCTTATTAAAGCTTCCGACTAGAGAAAAATGAGTTGTATTACAAGCACCTCTGTTTTCATCAAATCATGTTTAGCAATTGTCTACAAGTCCATTCAATGTGTTCTTAAAAGAAATATACAAAAGCTTACATAGAAATACTATTAAAGTGTAGTTACTAATACACGTTTTAAAACATTTGGTATTTATTCATATATGTTACGTCTGATAGTTTGTGCTATGTTAAACATGAATCGACGAAATAATGTGGTGTGTAGTGACGTCGTTCCACATATAGCCTCAAAACTTAATTTATTCCAAATATACCTTTATCTATATAATAATGTAATCAGTCAAATGAAAATGGCTGACAATTAATGAGAGCTTCAGTATGGAGCTGAATTTATTCATACATCTTAAGTTAATTAATTAATTAGTAGTATAATACGCTCAAAATACAATAGATACACATTGAAGGGACGGTCTAATTTGTGGAAATCTGTAAATTTCCAGTTCACACTAATACAGCATAGTTTGGAATTTAACGAAAATTTACTAATTGTAAGTTTAATTAAAAGACGTTTCAATAATACATGAAAATTTATTTGAATTTTTTAAAGTTGTGGAAATTTTTTCCTTATTTCCTTAATAAATGTAAATTCTGTTTTATATTAAATCTAAAATGAAAATCTCCAGTGATTATTGTAGTTGGCTTTGTTCTTACAGCACAACGAATAATTTTCCCTTTGAAGTGTGGAACACAAAATGGTGTGTGTCGTGTTATACTTGTATCGGACGACAGCTTATTACACTGGCTAAGTGTTTTGTACTGCCGGCTGTGAATGACTTATTCACTAACATATTAAATTTATTAAAAGGGTTGCGTTATATAATTAGCAATAAAAATACAAAATAAAAGAAAAAGAACTTTAAATTTTAAATTACGAATGCAATTTAATTGATCGAGTTTTTAACTCCAAAGACGATTAATTGTTATAATGTAAATTTTAATTTATCTTAATTTAGAATTATTGACGTAATACACTCTACCAACGGAATTTCATCGCATTTGTTTATAAATTCGGGAAAGAAGTTAGCATCTGTCTATCTGGTACAACACGTCCTCCAGAAAAATAATTATGATAATTATAGGAAGAGTTTTAGAGCATCCTAACGCTACCTAAAAAAGTTGGAAAGCAATTACTAAATTTTAACAAAAGAAGGTAGCAAAAACAGAGAAATCAATTTTTCAAATTTTTAGATATCTAAGAAGCTAAACAAAATGATCAGGTCAGTCATGAAACTATGCCTCAATTAAAACTCTTCAAATAAATAAGTCGAGATATTCATAGGTCTCTTGCGACTTAACAACACCAAAATCACTTTTCAAGATAACTTGTACTGTATTAACGCTGTCTTTAAACAAAGCTTTGCACTTTTGCCTTTATCGGAGCGGGTTATCAACTGAAGATTTTTCTTTTACTGGAAACGCGTCCATTTGCTTTTCTTTCCAACGCCATCCTAAATAAAGTAACTATTTAAAAAATCAACTGTCTTGTTTGCAGAAACTTCTTGTTAAAATGGTGTGAGTACCCAAATTTATCTTAAATATTGAGTTAACTCCAGTTTTTAACTCCAAGTAATTCTGTTTATCTCGTATGCGCGAGTGTTGAAAAGGTTAATCTAGCGTTTCTCAAAACGTCTCTTGGATTTCTCAGTATTAATTTCTACAATTACGTCTACTTGTGCGTTATTCCAATTTTTTATACGACCCGGCGAATTATTTGTTGAATCATCATGATTTTCCTATACGTCCTAGTATTCGCGTATGTAGGCATTTACTGAAATGCGCATGAAATGTTGCAATGTGAATTTTAAAAGTGTTTTTCTCTGCAGTAAATGCGATAATCCACTTTATGATAACTATTTCAAACCGTTTTCCGTTTTCTTCCAGTAGATCTTAGTTATTTAAATTGTTTCAGATGCTCATACCTACCATCAAATGAAGTCATTTACTTAAGAAATGTGTTTTGTAATAACCTCGCGATATGAATGTTACCTGAACGACCTTCCTACATAAAGAAAATGAACTTTACAAAATATTAAAGTTATGGATATTTTCGAAAAATTCTTTTCTAAGTATTCTTTGCGTAAGCATGCTAATTTTATTTTTTATCAAAGAGACAGGAAAAGCCCTAAGAACTTTGTTGCTTTGTTGTTGAGATATTTGTTTCAGATTTAATATATACTACGTTGTAACCTCTGCTAGGTTTTAGAAAAGTTTTAGTTTGAATTTATCCGTCTGTTAATAATTGTTTGTTTTTGTAACTAACTACTTCACGTTGTTCAAGTTGTTTCTAAGATACTCTTGAAAGTTTCTTTTAAAAAAGGAGATATTCATACCCCGTACATCAAGAAATCTTCTCTATTCTCTCCTGACATGAAGGTCTTTCAACTTTAATTATTGCTTTTATGCTAGTAAATCTAAACAGATTTGCTTAAAATTTGATTTATTATTCTGCAAAACATCAATTTAATAAAATATTACCAACGATTAAATTCATTTGATAAAGTCATGAAACCAGCTTCCAACTGAAAATTAGAAGATTAATTACCTCTTTTATTCATAATTATTCAAAAAATTCCCCCAACCTAAAAAAACAGGGTACATGAAGGTTATTTATTTTTTCATTTTAACTCCATTAGGAATGTTTGCTTTTATGTTGTATGTGTGTATGTCACATTTAACAGTTACAACAAAATCCACATAAAAAAACAGTTGTAATACGAATGTAAACATGTTAAATTAAATCCGCATGTAAATTTACAGCACTCATGTAGCGCTGCATAAGGCTTGTTGATGGGCGATATGCTGACCCTTTCGTATATTTCCAATTAATTCGAGCTGATCTAGCGAACATCAAAGCTTCTACTTAGACAGTGATAAACCCAAACTTTCCAATTATTGACACCCCTTTAAATACCTTTCATTCTCTTGCCATCTATACAACAGATAGCTTTTTGATGAAAACCTCTCTCGTGTCAATGTCAATGAGCTATTGAAAGATAAAATCAAGTATTAGTGTATAGTAGTATATTTCTTGGCAGATGCATTTTCCACCAACGTAAGTGAACTAAGTATGTATTATACATTTATAACTAGTTAATTAGTAAAATGTAATAAACTTTGTTCAATTTATAATTTCATTTTACTGAATTAACATTGCAGCTATAAAAAACGATGATTTGAAATTAATTGCTACAACCCGGAACAATAACGCGGCTAATGTTCTGAAATATGTCGCACTTTGTTTAACTGCATTACAGTTTAATGCAAAACTGCAGTTTATAATATTAATACTAAAACTTGTGCACTGATAGTGCTGATAATGCATTTCCTTAATGCATTGTATGGCTTATATAACTAATCCAATAAATTTGTACATAAAACACTTCAATTAACAATACATTCTTTATTTGTATGAGTTTTGACAAATTCGGTTTTACCTCTTCGGTCCTTTAAGTCACACAATATAAAAATCGTTAACTAGTAAAAACAACAGCACAACATAATACTCATTAATTGTATCATAAATACTTAGTCAAAGTTATGTCAATTATTTTTGAAATGGCATCGCGAACGTCCATTGCTTGCACATACAAAACAAATTTTGACTTGAGAGAATGTTTAATGCATCGAACTAACTGTAAGTTATTTTTAAGAATCATTATAGAATTCGAAAAATAATAGTTTTGAGAAAAACGATTTTAAAGAATTACAATATGGCATTAGCAAGGCGATAATCTAGAAAGCTGATTTATAGCTTAAAATGTTGCCAAAGCTACTAGAAGCATCTAAGACTGAAATATAAAATTTGACCGTGATCGCGTTTACTTGCTCTACATCGAAATTTACTTTTTTGATTTAAGGTACCTTTTTATAGACCGCATCACAATTATAAAATACAAAACAATCCGCACCCATTGCAGAATTTAAAAGACGTACAATTTTATAAGAATCATCATAACGTAAAAATCATAACAAAAGTTGAGTTTGCCCCAACTCTATATTTCCTCAAAATCGTGTCAGTGAATTCATTTCGATAGCGAACAAAATAAGGTTTTGTTTCATTAATTTTAGAAAATTTAGGATCAATTGCACCAATAATTTAATTTCCAGTCTCTACAATGTGTTCTTGGTCTATGGAAAAAAATGATTCTTTGAAGTTCTTTTTCATTTAATGGAGCTTTTGTCTAAATGAAGTGACAATGCCAGACATAATCAAAATGGCAATAATAAGAGTAACTAGGTACATTAATATATTATTTGGGGAAAATTACGTTCTACATACAAACAATACATGTTGAAACTTTTTTGTAGGATTTGATGCCCAGAATTTGATTTCATGTCCAATATTCACTTATTCTTTTCTTAAATCACATTGAAAGGAAAAACGTGAGCCGGTACTCTTATTACAACATAATCTTACCCCACTAAAGCGTCTCAATGAGCTTATTTACAACGTGCATTTGTTTTGGTCAAAATTTTAATCATATGTCTTAACTACTAGCGACCTGGTTCATTCATCAAAATGATTTTTGGCGTCTTCAAATTCTAGGATTACCAGATGTGCAGATATTGTATGTCCACGTCCACTCTTACAAATTCTAAACTTTTCAGTTTTCTATCTTCTATTTCACTTTTTTCTTAATTGTTTTCTGACAATTCGATATTCAAAAGCTACTAGCAGAATAAAACGTTAACTAATTCGATGTAACAACAAATTGAAGGTTTGAAGATTTCAAAGACCCAGTGTGATAGGTGTTTCTTTTGATCGCCTGACGTAAGTAAGTCTTCTGCAAATTTTTAAAAACTTGTATTGTTGTTTGAATTTGATTTAAATTTTTAAAATTGGATTTTCCTAGATTTTGTAGATGACTTTGTGTTAGGTTTTACACTCGTCAATACTTTAGTTCAAGGAAGAGTTGATGTAGTTTTGACAGAATCAGCTTACGAAAACATTTGTATAGGATTTGTTTGGAATTCCAAGGTTATAAAAGAGCGCTTCAATAATCGATGGAATTTGGTATAATGTTTTTCGTAAGTAGTTGCACGTTTTTGACAACTTAAACACGTTTTCCCCTCCATGCTAGTATTGCATCTTTTATTTCCATAAGTACCTTAATCTTTGGTATGCATTATATAGCTTTTCGTTTCTTTCATTATATCATTTAGCCACATTCAGTTTTTATAAGAATTATAATCTTTACTCCAACTAAAGGTTGAAGCGCTTTTAGATTCTGTTGCGGGTTAATTTTAAAGATCTAGCTAATATATCTATCCCGCACAGCAATAGCTCACTAAGTCAAAAACGTCGGAGACAGCGTGGATTGAATACACAATTGGGGAGAAATCGATAACTTGTTATTATTATTAATGGAAGTCCGAACAGGTAGATCTGTCCAAATTTAAAGGCGCTAATTACGAAAGCATATTCTGGCACCCTAGTCGAAAAATAAAAAAATAATGCAGCTTTGGTGTTGAAAACCTTCAGCAAAATATGATTATACTCTACTTAATAATATTGGAAAGTTATCGCATTCAGAAATCGCAGAATTCCTACTGCTGTCTACTTTTCAATTTACTTAAACACGATTACATTTTAAAACTGGAGAATCCTTACTTGAAAATAGAGTAGTTGTTCGATCCGTATTCCAGAAAATTCTTTTTGGCAGTTGTATTATATTTGACAGCTTTCTTTAAGCAATGCTTTACTTACAATGCAACTGTTGTATAAGAGGTGAACGAAAAGTGAGCACGTAACATATAAGTTAAATCGAGTAGAGCTTTTTAAATTAACACAATGGAGTATCTTAAAGCCAACGCATTTTTAAAACTTATGTTTCAAATAGAATTTGTTTGGTTTCAAGGAGAAAAAGAAATTATGTTATTTGTTTTCGATATGATAGACGTTCTCAAGGTCAAATCAAGAAGCAAACAAATTTTGTCTAAAATGTTTTTTTATTCGACTTCAATTTTCTAATATTGTTTTGTTACACATCTTTTAAAAAGTGAAATCGAATAAAAACTTGTTTTGACAAGTTGTTTGTTTTTAGCATTGTACAATATTCTGTAAGCAGTTTTTGGGATATTTGTTTTGAAAATACGTTGTTTTTAAGATATTCCATTGTCTCAATTTAGAAAATTCACACAGCATAGTCAAAAATTCTTTGGCGGAAAACAGCCGGACACGTTAACTTTCTACTTTAAGTACGCATATTTTGATGATTAAATTACACCGACGATTACATCAACTCTTTGCTAGAATTGGAAAATTCCACAATTGGCTTTTTGGGCACTTTTGCAAGTTTAGGTTGTTATAAAACATTGATGTACAAGATTTCAGCAAATTCTATTTGATACAGCAGTAAACACAAAAAAAGTGTAGAATTTCGAAACGTACCATTGACCAATCAAAAGGTAGATTGACGCACCGACAGAATCTCTTTGGTTACTAATTGTGATCCTGTACTCTGATTGGTTTATGGCATACTTTTGAATATTAAAGATAAAAGAACTATTGATACCATTTCTGAGCATAACGAGGCGTTATAGCAATACTAGAAAATGTATGCGACTTTGCTGAACTTAAATAGTGGATATGAATGACAAACATCTCACAATTCTATTGTATGGAACTTTTCCATTATTATTTATGCGCACTGTAGCATTTCTGTTTTCATGGCTTAATACTGTAATAACTATCCTGTTTAAGATATTGTACGTTGGTAATATTTTTGACATTTTTAATGATTGATATTTTCAAACTGTATATTGTTGAAAAGCTCTTTAGATTTCTCTCTCTGCCTAAACCAATTATGACTTGCATTGTTTGGAAAACCTTTATCTTCTTTCTAACTCACAAATTATATTTGGCAGGGAAATTCTAAACATGTTATATTTCACTGGTAATGAACACAGAGTTTCTACATCCAGTATAGATAAGTGTTAAGCAAAGTCAGGTTTGTTTTAATTGGCGGACGATTTTGTGATTGCTTGTTTTTGAATTGGTAAACCAGTTGCACTTATTCACAATATTTAAAATTGTTTTGTTGTGTGTTACTATAATCATTAGACACTAAAACATGCACTTGGAATTAAACATTCGACTCTGCTCAACCCTTATCCTTATGCCATGGAATCCAAGCGCAGAGAAAATTGCGTTGGTTGGAGCGAGTGTTATAGAAGTTGCTTGTAGGAAACTAGATCGAATACTAGAATTAAAAGCGTGTTGCTTTAAAAAACTGATGAATTGATACTCTAATATTATTTTCTTCAACCAATGCAATTTCCCATGCGCTTAGTACGCTTGGACTCATGGCGTGTACACAGGAATTCAAATCAGCCTACATAAATCTATGGTAATTGTTCTCGTTATTGTTACAAGAAAAAAAAAGGAGCACTTTCAAGAAGAATATACATTTCAAGTTCTTATAACAGGAAAACAAAACAAAATCGTTAGATTTCGTTTTCACCAGTGATTTTGGCTTGGAAATCAGACAGCGCGATGCAAACCCGATTGCTTTATCTCAACTAATAACTAGAGATGTCCCATAAATGTATCAAAAATCAACCACACTGTAACCGTAGATATATTTAACGACTCATAAAAAGCTATTATTATTATTCTCAGTGTCATTCAGGTGAGAAGACATTCCTTTTAATAACAGGTCTGAACTTATTTAATTAACCATAAATTACTATTCACTTAAAATATAAAATAGAATTTAGAGTATCGGGTGATGGTGAAGGAATTTACATTGTGATTTTCGTTAACCTTTGTAAAGATTAATTAATTGAATGCTGATGAATTTTTAACATATAATTTTATCTGAAGGGATTTCACAAAAGTATGTACTTCTTGTTCGGAAGTTGGATCAAGTATATAAAATTTCCTTTATAAAGTGTAAAACAAGTTTTCTAAACAATATCTCGTAAGGGAATCAGTTTGTTAAATTTTAACATTTGATATAAGCACGGTATAAAGTCACGAAATGAGCAATAAACTAAGGGTTTATTCTTGCGGTGGTATATTACCAGGAATAATTAACATTTTTATGCTCCTTGTATTATTTATGCATCCAAGTAAAAATCAGTTTTACTTTGTAGAGTCGTGCTTGAAGTAATAAATACACTGTAGGAATTACACGAAATGCTAAAAATAAATACGTATTAGTTTCAATTTGTAAACATTCTAAACTAATATTTTTTTGATTTTCATCTAAATTAATATACTCTAGCATGAATTTTAAATTAAATAGGCGTGCCTTTTCCTTTTTAAAATTGTATTAGTATGATAAGATGTGTTTATAAAATCTATTATCATGCAAAATTCAACACATAAAGTTTCATTATTTTCCTTTTTGGCAATATTTCACAGCAGTCTACGTAAGGTTTGAATCTCTCCTATCTACTGTCACTGATCAACACAATATTGAGAAAAGAACTGGTCGTTAATTTCAGGACGAATAATACAAAGATAAATTCTAATCTAACCGATTTATTTAGGGGACTGAGTGTATATTTCCCGATCGAAATTGCTTTTATGGCATCCCATTTTCTATTAAAGAGGAAAAAGGAAACAGTGGAAACACTAAAACACGAGTTATTTGGAAGGTACTATAAATGCAAATTCGAAATGCAATATTTTAATCAAAGTTAAAATGATTTTTAATAGAATGCGCGTTTTAATTTAAAAAATCGAAGTGGTTTCAATACCGTATCTGTAATACGCCCGTCAATATTTCACGTTTACCATATTAATTTTCATGATTTACCCGAGTTCAATTTTTGATCGTATTAAGAAAGATGAAATTTTGGAAGAGCTATTTAATTAAAAAAAATATTCAATCTTATCAACCGTCTAACTAGCAATTTACTTAATAATTGAATTTTTTCAAATACATACTTATACCTACAGCAAAGTTATTTAATATCAAAAAAGACATCGTCTTTGGGAATATCATTCAACAACCTGTGATCATTCAATAAATTACTGTTTTCTAAAAAGTTATAAGAGTCACATTTCTTTAAGATAAAAGCTAAACTTTTGAATGAGCACTTCTCCTTTTTTAATCGCCGATCATTTAAAATGTTAAAACAAAAAAAGTTCACATCAACTTCTTAAATCCTTACTTTAAAAGTTTTAAATTAAAAATTATAAAAAATGATTCCTTTAGCTAAAGAAAAAATTAATATCGTCACTTTTAGAGAGTTTAACTTTTGTTTTTGCAAAGGACATTAACCTATTGCTTAAAGTAGAATGTAAAAACGAAAGGCATTTTGTATTGGAAATAATCGACGAGGAAAACCTAATCACCAAAAATCTGTTGTTAATTATTAAATATTAAATTAAAGTTAAATGCAATTAAAGAAAGTGCTAATTTCAGAACAAATTATTCTTCTAGTTAACTGTTTCTCAGTTTAACGGAAATAAATAAAACTGGATAACTAAAATATTATAAAATCTATTCAATAAACAAATAAACTTGTAACTTTGTTCGCAAAAATAGTTGATTTAGAACAACTGCACAACAGCATGGATTTATAACCCATTCCCGTCGCCAATTAATTCTGTTATTATTTAAGACATATGATACATTGACAATTAAGCTCTTGAATGCTCGATTATCATGTATAAATGTTCCAGAATAAATTTATTTTGCAAACCACTTATATTGGTAGTGTCATTATCTTGACAATCAATAAACTTAACAGAGAATAGAGAGGATAAAGCTAGCAAAGTGTGATTTCTGGCTATTCCCGAAATTAAAACCTGCACTGAAAGGAGGAAGATTTTCTGATATAACTGATATGCAACAGAATGTGCGACAGGTACTCAACAGTATTCCAGACAATAAGTTCCAGGACAGCTGGAAAAAGCTTCCTTTGCGTTACCGGAATGAATTTGCTATAAACGTAGGGAAATGTGGCTTCGAGATTTATACTTGAATATTAAATGTTTTTTAATTGTCGGCTCTAAATTCATATTTCTGAAAACTATTAATCTTACGTTGCGTTACTGCAACTAAAAACACTCCCCGGAAACGGGAATTAATCGTTACAGGTTGAAGTATTTCTGATGTTAATCTTCTTTATTATTTTAAGCATTTTGAGTGCAAATTAGACAGTAACACAACTTGTTTAAAATCCCAGAAAACCCTTACTCTTAGGTGTTTCCACTTTTGGATGGGTTTTGCGTCATTCTAAAAAAAAAAAAAATAAATGACCAATCTTCAAAAATGCAGGTTCTATGTTCAATGACATTACAATTATTTCACAACTGGGTAATATTTATTAAGTGAATATACATTTGACTAGAGACTACTTTTATAATCGCTAGATAAGTTTATCTACGAAATTTATTGTCATGAACACAATTGTTAAATTGGCAAGCAACAGTTGTACTAGTGGGTGTAAGCAATATTTGTTGGCACTTGTTAATTATTGGTTTATTAGACAAGTAGGACGCACCACACGCCTTTTAATCCTTTCCTACTGAATAGACAGTCAAGGACCCCGTCAGTTCTTATTTTCCGTCTTCGGTCAGTGGTAATAACATAATTATGCTGCTGGTTTTACACTTTCGCTTTCTAAAAAACTGTTACATGTTTTACTATTAGAGAGGATCTGATTCCTGGATAAATTTTAAGAAAAAAAAGTTTCTCTTAGTATATGTTTAATTACTCGCTGCTTTCAACTTACAGAGTATTAAAGTTAATAAATCGACGTCTTTCGGGTTCAGGGCGTATCATTGTTGAATTATAATATTTACTCAGCGTTTTGCTTACTTTCATAAAGAGCTAGAAGCGTAATTCTTTTGACAAGAATGGAGAAAGTGGAAGTTTGTATACACAAAAGGAAGGTCAATCAGTAATCAGAGTCGTCACGCAGTCTGATTTCCAAATGGAGGGCAGTGGATACCCTGCATCGTGATTTCGTGATTCGTGATGAGAGTCGACCTGAAGATATCTGTTGGTATGTGTAGGTTTACGATATACCAAGTGGCCAAGGCTCACATCAGGTAGACCAGTGACGAGAACATCAAGAAAAGAAAAGGAGCTATTATTCTCAACTTCTGTGGTAAATTTGATGTCTGTATGCTGGTTATTTAGAGAATCAAGGAATCGTGGCAACGTGTGTCGTACATGTGGCCAGACGACAAAAGTATCGTCTACGTCTTGAAACTGAACTTTGGACTTGTACTTAGTTGATTCTAGAGCAATTGTTTCAAAACAGTTCATGAAAATATTCGCAACTATTGGTGACAGCTCCAGAGACTTGTTGGCAGAATTCACCACAAAACAGAAAATACGTTGAAGTCAAGCATGTTTCTTCTAATGCCGCCAGATCTCGAAAGACGTCGATTTATTAATGAGTTGGGTCGTGGAAGTCTGAATGTTAACGTTTTGTAGAAAAATTGTTTTAAAAAAATATATCGGAATACAATTTGGCACAGTACTACAACTTTTGATACGCTTTGTAATCGTTTAAAAACTTTTTTGGTATGTTGATTAAATGAGTACGAGAGTAGGCGAAGGATTTCTACTCCAAACGTTTTTTGAGATTCGACTTTTTAAATTTTTATGTGACCGTTGAAAAATTTTAGATGTTAAGATATTTTGATATCTCTGTTAGTTGTAGAAATAAGTCAAATTTAAACAAGAGACGCTAAAGTCGTATCTCAGTTTCCCACCTACCACCGTATTTATTTCATTTAATTAATGTGTTAAAATGTGATATCTTTTTTTTGAGGTGTTAATTGGGTTATTGCCACACTCTGTTGCGATATTTTGTTGCGACGTTTCGGAAGCTGACTCTGCTTCCGCCCTCGGGCGTTCGCATTCGATTGAATTAACTTCTGAAACGTCGCAACAAAGTGTGAATAGCCCAATTAAAACCTCAAGTGAGAATCTACACTCATCAACTTTTAGACAACATTTTGATATCGTTATAAAAGCTCCTCAAATATTGTAGAACCGTGCCAGATTCGTTTTTGATACTTTACCACATTGAAGATTAAACAAAACGCAATGTTTTTCAATGAACTTTAACACCCTGTAGGTCGAAAAGGAAAAAGGGTTGGACAGATAGTAATCGGAACTCTTTTTCAAAAAATAAGCCCGAGAATTACCTCCTAAAATTTGTCCACGTTGTTTGGGTATAACAACCGTATTATAATAATAATATATCTGTTCAATGTATAATAAGTTTAGAGGTCTGTTTCTTACCCTATTATTAATTTAATAATAACAAAACGGAAGCAGGGACGTGTAATAATTCTTTGTTAAGAAAAAGACCTTGAGTTTTTACAATAAATAAAAGACAAAAATTCATATTGTCTCCTTACAAATAAAGTTGGATCTTATAATTTAATAAATAAATGAAACACCTTTGTCTGCCCACGATTAATCTTTGCTTATTGAACACTACATATATACAGGGTGATTATGAAATAAAGGGTATTCTTTTAATAGGTGATAAGTAAGGCTAAAAGAAGACAAAAAGTTAAAAAACGAAGTGGCTCTGTTAAAGTTGAAAATTTTGACAATTTTCCTAAATATTAAAAACTGAAGCCGTCTCTGGTTAGAAAAAGAAAGGTGTTTCTTGTATTCTTGCCTTCGGATTAAAAATTGAAAGTTAAGGAGATTTACGATGTTTGAAAACTATTGTAGTGCAAGAATGAAAATTTACCAGATATGCCTATTTTCTTGAAACTAACGCAGGTGTAGTAGCACAATAAACAATAAATTCCATCATAAGCTACCCCCTAGACATTTTACAACTTTCCCTTCTTAAATCTGAAGTTGAGGAGATTAAAGAAATTGCAATAGCCAGCCCGAAATATGTTTAACATGCAGGGTTGTTGAAATGCAATTAGTGAAAGAATAATAACATAATTTATGTCACGAACAATTAAACTCTAGTCTCATAAGCAACATTTTAATCCCTTATTATTATTTAGTCACTTGAATAGAAAACATTTTAAATGACAACGGATACACATACTACTTAAATGAAACATGCGTATGGAAGGTACTACTAACTATCGCCTCCGTGTTTAATTTAATTCAATACATTCAACCAATTTTTATTTATGTAGCAGCATGCTTATTGAAATTTTTGGTTCTTCAGAATTTTACAGAAACAACCACTAACAGTAAGATTTTAATATTTTTCGATTTACAGATTAAAAAGTAAAAGTTATAAACGTACCCACTGGTTATTTATGGCATTGTAGAAACCTGAAAAACTATTATACCCCTCACATAAATAGCAAGAGCTACCTGCCAATGACGAGGACAGTCAGTCAACCCCTATCGATTTTTGCTTAAGTAAAAGTAGAGAGCAGGACCGGCTTGGCCTAGCGATTAAATTTCAATCGCATTTTTCTCGGAAACAATGCAATTTTTACCTACCGGTTTTTATCGCAAATGTATGTATTATCACATCGCTATCCACCTTTAAGAGGATACCCTTTATTTCGGAATCACCCTGTGTATATAGGAAGCCCAGTATACACTGCGGGCAAGCCGAAGCCCGAGCAAGCTTGGCGAGAGGGGTAAGTATAAGCAACTTTTGCTTTTGCTAAGCTTGTCAGTACTTGCGAATCCATCCAAGTGGTGCGGTTATTACGAATCCCAGCTGTATGTAGTTTATATTGATCGTAGATTTTACGAAGCCAAGCGGTGTTGCCGCAAACATACATTAGTTTTATAACGGTTTTCATTATTTCCTTAATGCAGAGTAACTTCGTTAGTTATTGTGCAATTTATGACGGTTTACATTATTTCTTTAATGCAAAGTGACTTTTTTTAATAATAATGTGATCCTGTAATGTTATAGATATGATGAAACGGAATGAATATGTATTAAGACTTGCTATAGAAAATAAATTAGCAGTTGTTTCTGAGAGCATTCAAGTTGTTCCACTTTCGGAGAATAGTTCCAAGGTGAATATTAGACGCCACGATTTAAATGTTGACGAATCTGAAACAAATCCTATCGATTCATATGATATTTTGCCTACACCGCTTCCTGAAACGGATAATATTAATTTTTTAAATGCTTTCAAGTCTGCCACATGTTTGTGCAACTCAGATATTGAAAATAGAATAGATTTACACGATTCAGCACCGTTTCAACAATCCATTTCGGAATTAAAAGCTAATAATATTAACATTTTAAACACTTCCGATGACGCTACGTCTGAAGAACAGTGTTTGCCCAACACTCAACATGTGGGAAAGAAACTGAATATACAAGATTTAGTACTGGTGCAACCCTCTATCCATTCACATAATGGTCCTCAGACATCACCACTAGCTTCAAAATCAATTGCATTTATAGATCCTGATAATAATCTTACAAACGCTTCCATATCTACCACATCCCTAGTAGAACAATGGTTGCTCAGCTCTCAATTTTTAGAAAAAGAAAATAGGGCGGATTTGCAAGAGTTGATACACGTTCAACCAAATATTACAGCAATATCAACAAAGCTGTTTCCTGAAGGCGATGATTTATTTAATTTGGAGTGTACAAACAAAAATGATACAAAATACAAGGCATTAAATGAACCATCTCCGAAGTCAAAGGAGTCGTCCATAGTATCAGCTAGTGCTGACGAAGACGTCAGATCAGGTAGTTTTTCTGCATGGAAGCGCTCCGGATTAGTAAGAAATGACGAATACTCCAATTCAGACGACATTCAGCATAATAATAGTTCTGGAGACGAGTACGTTCCGTCTGATAACTCATCCTCATCTTCGGATCCTGAATCATCCTCAGGACAAGGAACTGACACCGATTTAAACAAGGTAAGATATTTGTCTTTGTCTTTTTCGTTATGCACGGGATCGGGATCGGGATACTGACTCGGACGGGCGGTATTTTCATACTAATTCGAAGCCAAAGATATTTATTAGACACCGGATTGGAATTTCTTTTATACTAAACTCTGACGGATGTTATTTCTGTACCGAACCGAAGCTGACGATTTGATACTCGCCAAACCAAGATTATTTTGTACTGATTCGAACGGGAGTTTGCGTACTGAAATCAAGAAGAGGACCTTTGCACTGTGCCAAACCGAGACCTTTTTCGTACTGACCCGAACGGAAGTTATATACATACTGATTTAATTAGGCAGCAAACCGGAATCTTGCAAACTAATTTCAATGGTGTTATTGATCAATATTTTGATTTTGAGTTTCATTATGTTAATACTTCATTTATATTACAGATAGTTAAAGAATTACCACAAAAAAGATATTCCGATTCAGAAAAATGTATTAACTCTAAAATCCAAAATTGAAATGCTATAAAAGATAATTGCAATATACAATCGCTAACGATTTAGGTAAGTACCTGATAACTAATTTAGTAAATCTGAATCGAATCAATATAAACCCTTCTTCAAAAGACTGCTTTGTTAAGTTTATAAAATAACATATATCTTTGACAGTGAAGATTTTCTTATTATTACAGAAAAATGCCGGACTCGGACAAACAAAGAATATTAATTTAGACACGTATAAGACAGCTACAAAAGATTTTGGTCTGAGTGAAACAATCTCGGTAAGTTTACGTTTAAATTACACCGGGGAACGGACTGAAACACTTTTTATTGCCACTGATGTTTCAGCGATTTTAAGATACTTATTACGTCAATTCAAGTACAGTGTCGTTTCCATTGTTTGTTTGCAGAAACACGAGTTCTGAGCTGCCGAAACAATCCTGATGTATTCTGTTGCGTTTGTGGCGAATACGCTTCTAAAAAAGAAATAGCAAAAACATCACTGATTTCTGAGCATTCTTTGGTTAGACATTAATATTTCTGTATATTTTATTTTCACAATTGAGGTGTGTATCAACTTAAAAGCCAAAGTCAAACTAACTGACGGTATATTCGAGATCAGAGACACAATGTCAACCTAAAATCGCTCTTATATAACTGGCAATGAAACCACCGTCCCCGCTGTTATACAAAGTGTCCGAATATTTGCGCAAATCTGTTGAAGGGCGAATTCCCCAACAGTATATAATCTATAATCTGCAAATAAGATTTTTCAGGGTTTAAAATTGTGGAAACTGCAGGATGTTGACTCTGGCCAATAAGGCAACAATTTCATTAACATTACATTTCATCTACTTTCAAAATTAGCTTTGTCAAGAAATATTTACAATTGTTTGCAGCCTTAACAATGCAATCACTTTTAGTTCTACTTAAGAATTTCATGAAGTTACGTTGTTACGGTTACAAACAATCCTCCATATCTCTCGACAAAGCTAATTTTGAAAATAAAAACGTAACTTTAGTAAAACTACCTGCTAATATTTTTTAAAATAGAGCTGTATGAATATGGCTTTTTGCAGTGCAACTGGCTTTATAGTTACAGAAAATCACCATGTCAAATTTTCATCGCCTGTCATTTTATAGGTTCCAGTTTATACAGTGTGTAAAGCGATGGGGTATACAGGAGGGAAAGCTTTTTTATTATTGGTCTTTCGACAAAATGTTACTCCTGATAAAATTTTCTGCTTCAGAACCTCCAATAATGGTAATATAATTTCGATGTTTCCAACAATAATGAAAAAAATTCTAAAAAACGCATTATTGTAGAATCAAAAACGACTAAGTTCCAAATTTACACAAACATCAAATTGCCATGTTTCAACTGCACCCGCAAAAAAAGCTACCATGATTTTTTAATTTAATTTAAACGCATTGTTTTCAATAAAAAAAACGACTGAGTTTTAAGTTTGTTAAAACATCGTGTTAGCTTTTTTTGTGGATGCAGTTCAAACATGGCAATCTGATTTTCGAGTAAATATGGAACTTAAACGTTTTTTATTCTAGGATAATGCGTTTGTAGTTTTTTTTCCATTATTGTTGGTAACATCGAAATTATATAACCATTATTGGAGGTGTTTATCAAGAGTGACATTTTGTCCTAAGACCAATAATAAACAAGCTTTCCCTCTTGTATACCCCATTGCTTTACACAGTGTATAATAAAACGACATTTCCCTAAGATGGTATTGCCAACTAAACGCTACAGGTTGTGGTTTTCTAAAACTGAAATACGTTATACCTTACTGGTAAGCTTTAATATTCTTTAGTTTACATAGTTTCAAAGTTTGAAAAATTTTGTTTGCAGATTGTAGCTTTTGTTGAGCTATTTGCCCTTCACGAAATCGCTGCGTATTTTGGTATACCTTGTACATGTGTATTTTAATTATACATGATTTTCAACTACTTGTTTTTTATTTAGGATGCCAATCAGCACTATATCAAAAAACCATGTACTAGAGAAAGACCAACTATTTGTCCAATATGTTATCAAGATGTTATAACCCACTTCACCAGATATTTATTTAGGCATCATGAAAAACATAAGGATGTGATAAAAATAAAAAGTTTAAAGCCAGGAAGTAAAGAACGCTTATCCTTGGTTGCGGCACTTCGAAAACAAGCATATTTTCATTTGTATGTCGAAAAGAACGTTTTGAATCCTGTCAGAACTTCAAATAATCCTAAATCAGTTTGTACATATTGCTTGGGACACTACAGCAAAAACCTGCTATACAAGCATGTAAAGCAATGCAGAAATATACCATCTGATGTTATTAATCCTGGTAAGAGGTGTACATCAACGTCCCAAACGTTCATGGCATCAATGTTGTCAAAAAATCACGAATATTTAAGGACATCTCGTATAAAAAAAGAAGTATTTGACATCATGCGTGCCGACGAAGTTAGTGGAGTAGCAAAGAGCGATCCATTAACATGTTTATAAGGTGAGACCCTTTTAGCTAAACACAATAGACAGCAAATTGCCACTGTCGTATCGAGTAGAATTTGAGAAATGACAAGAATGCTAATGTCAATAAAATCGATGAATAGCGATGTCTATGGAATGTTCGATGCGCTTAGACCAAACATGTTCAAGATATTGATATTAGCATCAAAGATTGTAAGTGGTTATGACGAAGATAAAAAAAGTTTTAGAGCTCCTTCATTGGCTTTCAACATGGGAACAAATCTAAAAATTTTATGCATTGTTGCATTTAAACTTGTAATGGAAAAAAGGAAACTGCCTAATATATGCTGGGATGACAGAAATGAAAAGAAAAATGAAATCAAAGATTTGAGGAAATTAATTGAAGCACACTGGTGTAATGAAATATCGAGCTTAGCGTTAAAAACCCTCAAAGAAAGACAATGGGAAAAGCCAGTACAGTTGCCGCTATCAAAAGACATACTTACATTTCAAACACATCTCGGTGACCTAGCGGAGAATGCTTACGAAGCATTAAATAATGGTATCAACATTAAAACAAATTATAAAGTTTTGACTGAGTGTGTGTTAGCCCAAACAATCATGTTTAACAGGAAACAAGTTGGTGATGTCCAGTATTTAAAAATTGAAACCTATAATAAAGAAAACCGTAGTATTAATCAAGAAGCGTTTACTGAATCATTGACTGCCGTTGAGAAAATAATAAGTAAACAACTGAAAAGAGTTGATAACGTGTGTTCTTAAAATAAGAGAAACCACTAACATAGTGCCTAAGTCCAATCCTTATATGTTTGCAAATCCAGGATCTGTGAATAGATGGATGCAACTGGAAGAAATGGAACAAATAGCCACGTTTATGGGGCACACCAAAAAAGGTAAGCCTTGGTATAATTTGTCAGATGCCACAATGACATTTATGCAAATATTTCTGATATTCTTTTTAAATACTATTTAAGATTTTGACGTTTGAAACTTGACATTTCGGATATGAAATTTTGCGATTTTGGCTGAGCCGGAAGATGTCATTAAAGAGATCACTAAGAATTAGGGTAATTTAAACAGTTTTGGTCTAAGTTAAACGGTTCGGATTTTACAGTTTCTCGGGCAATCTAAAATGTCAAATCTCAAACGTTAATATCTTGAAAACGGTTGAATTTAGACAAACAGCACCTTATGTGAAACTTGTCTAGAATTGAAAGTAGAAAACACAAATCCTGTATTTTGCAGGATGTTTCATTCAAAAAGAAATCTTCCACTCTGTACATTGAGTAAACTCTTTTTTTCTCTCCAGATTACCTCAAGATATATACCAGACAGCAAAGGTTGCAAAAGTACTGCTCTTGCTAGAGAAGGGAAAGGGAGAGAGTTTCACGGCAAAAACTTAAATGATATTGAGTTGGATCAAGATATTTATTATAGTTCTGAAAGTAGTGAAGATGAAAGTGAAAATAATATAGAATCTCTTTCAGAAAGGGTTTTCAGAAAACGAGCAAAGACTGATTCTGAAATGGTGGTGAACAAGAAACACACAGCGAAAAGAATTACTAATAGTTTAAGAGAAGAATGTGAAGAAGAAGCATTGACTACAGAGAAAAACTTTGAATCAGACAATGAAATTGAATTACCTAAAAAGAAGAAAAAACCTAACAAAGAACACACGACAGAAGAAGTTACCGATAGGTTAGAAGAAGAATTTGAAGGAGAAGCATTGACTACAGGGAAAAACATTCAACCAGATAGTGAAATTGAATTACCTAAGATGAAGAAAAAACCTAACAAAAAACATACAGCAAAAGAAGTTACCGATAGTTCAGAAGAAGAATTTGAAGAAATATTGAATAAAGATAATGAAATTGAATCACCCAAGAAAAAGTTTAAATCTTTACTAAAAAAAAGAGTAGATTGGTTGAACGAAGAGTTAAGAGAAGAAGTGTTAAGTAAAGAAACAACGACTGATGAGGATAAAGAATTTGGATTACTTAAGAAACAACCCAATAATAAAAAAGTAACTGGACGTATACGTTGGAGTGGTCAAGAGAAAAAGATTGTTTTGAATTATTTCCGACACCATTTGAAAAATAAAATAACTCCAAAAA